>BSBK01000468.1:0-210000 GCA_027943335.1 Chamaecyparis obtusa | reverse complement strand
CCAAAGGAAACTTCTAATAAAAAGTATCATGCTAGGTAAGGATGTTAAGGTAGATAAATTAGAAGTAGTGCTTGAGCAACAACAGGGGACAAAACCTCAAGGAATCTGTGTTCCTTCCCTCTCAATGCCTATAGAATTAGAATCCCTAAACAAGGAACTTGGATCTAACCCCAAAAACTTCCTAGAGGATTATGGAAAATTTAATGCCCAAAAGTTCAGGACAAAACACAACCAACAATTTTTTTTTTTTTTAAAAGGTTAAAAGTTCCACGTTAAAGATGCGGGTAAGAGGAGTCAATGATGAGGTCACAAAAGATTCAGGTGATCAACCTCAACAATGTTGTTTTCCCATATATATAAAACAAGTCCAATTTTGATTATTATAATTAGATTGTCAGTTAATGAAAATATTGAATATTAAATTTAATAATCGTTTACACCAATATTCGTTGCAAAATGAATATATACCAATTCAATTAATAATTACAACATAACAATTGATTAATAAACTTGTTAACTATTCAATAAATTTAAAGAAAAACATTAATTAATGATATATATTCAAAAATTATAATTAAATAACATATAAGAAATTAATTAATAATTATAATATATTAATTAATTAATATATTTATTAAATAGTTAATATACTATAATATATCAATTAATATTATAAACATGCTATACCATTAGCACATGGTACCTTAAACCATATCAAAAATAACTTATTAAAACATTGTCAAATAATAACCATTTATAGATATTAACATTACATTAATTAAAAACATTTCTAAAAAAAATACTAACCAACTACAATCATTAACAAGACTTCAATCCCATAAAATAATAATTAACTAACAACCTAAACTAACTTATCTAAAATACTAACCTACTCACTAAACTAATCATCTTACCAAGTCAACTAGCCTATCTCCCTACTCTTAGCACCCTATCAAATCACAAAGGACAATGGAGGGGTGTGCAATTTAAGAGAGGGAAGGAAATTTAATTCAAGTTTTAATGCCCATCCCCAAGACCTGCGCCCAACTTGCACATGGGGAAGTGGGAGTCATGAAAAGGAAGTGAGATGTGGGTCCCACTCCTTTTCCATAACATGGGAAAGTGCCCAAACAAATTTTAAGTTTAATGCAAGCATGGACATGCCAAAGACCTGCGTGAGTTTATGAAGTCAAAAAAAGTAATGTCATGAAGAAAAAGCTTGATGATGTGTCACCCAAGGACACTTTCTTGACCAATCCAAAGGTTTGCATTTAAAACAAAGATTAGACATCCCTCCACATGCGCCTAGATAAGGGAAAGATTATAATGAAGTATGGGGCGCACTTCAAGGGAGATGAAAAGGGCTGCAATAAGTATCACCTGGGTCCCACTACAAATTCAAACCAAAGCAAGTTGATAAAGTCAAAAAGCAGCGCCTATTAGGACTAAGAAGGGGACATCATAAAGTTTGGGTCTGACCTTTATGTGACTTGCGCCCCAACCAATGCATTAATTAAATGAACAAGACTGCTCTACCATAAACATGCGCCATTTTCCATGACAGAAGGTAAATGCAATAAAGTGATGTTTTAGTATATATTTTAATTGATTTATAAGGTGAGGTGGAAAGGTTTATTATTTTTAATTGACTGTGGTATGGATTTTGTATGGGATTTTTATCCCATACAAAATCCAGAGAGCATTTTGCTCTCTTAAAATCTGGAGAGTGTTATTTTGCTTACACTATTTTTTACATCTTCTTGCAAACTATGAGTGGTATATCGTAATCATTTAATTAGTCTCCTTAATGCATAAGGAAGTATATTGTCTTAAGATTGATAGAGTATCAATAAGGGTTAAATATAGTTTGATTGCAAATCAATTGAGATATCAACATATAAATTAATTTGTTCATTCTTTCATAGATGTTTCATTACAATTGATAGGTCTAAAAGAGTGATATGAATCAAATGGAGATTATTTTCAATGATCATGACATTTAAATCATCATATATGAATCTGCAATATTCCTACTTCAACCAAAATATGAAATCTTATTGAAATTGATACAATATCTATTCTATCAATATTGAGAACTCATTTCACAAGAAGGAATGACTTCCTTATCTCAAGAAGTAGAATACATTGGATATGGAAGAAATGATTCATCATTTTCAATATAGTCATCTCCTCAACTAAAATACATATTCTTTGTGATAAAGAAGTATTCACATTTACAACTAATTAATCCCAAACTGGTGTAGATACTCAATGAGAGTTCAAGATGGAATAACAAAACTCATCTTCATTACTAATCTCTTACAACTTCACAATAGCCAAAAGGCATACAAACAACATTACAAAATACAACAAGAAGATGATCTTCAACGAGGATCAACAATACCACATCATAGGATAATTCTACACCAAGAGAGTGGACTTTTTCAAGCATCATCCACATGAGTCTTGACATCCAAACCTGCAAATAAAAAAAATGGAGAACCATGGGTGCTCACCACCCAACCTAGGTCTCTTATGAGACCACCCCCGAGCTTGGAGAACCAAGGCCAAACGGGTATGCAACAAGATCAACAAGATGCTCACAAACAATTCACACAAATGCACATACAACAAATTACTCCCTTCCAAGGTTACACAAATGAGTCTTACAAGCTCATTGAGAGGGTGGAGGTGGGCTTTTCCAAGGGGAGAATGCCATTACATAAAAATTTTCTCACCATGAGTATTCAAATGCCTCTTCAAGGCTACATATCCAAATGCCTCTTCAAGGCTACATATCCATGCATATCCAAATGCCTCTTCATACACATACTTTGCTTAACATCCTCTTCAAAATACAAGAATGCAATGGCTTCCATGGTGCCCATACACCATGGACTTATCCCTCTTCTCCAAGAGAAGAGACTCTCACCTCATGGAGAGCCCAACTAACCCCTCCACCCATAGGCCACTTCTTCCCTTCCAAAAGGGTGAGTAATGCCTCACACCCATAAACAAGAACTCCCTCAATCAAGCAAAAAGAACAAGATCAAACCATGAAATCAAAACCCAAAATCCCTCCATTACAACACATTGTCACAACAAGAACCAAGATTCATATGCATGAGAAAGCAAAATATAAGTTAATCTAAAGAGCAAGTAGAAAGGCTTCCATGAGAAGAGTAACCAACCTCCACAAGTGTGATGGAAATGGAAATTTGAGAAGAGCTTATTCCCTATCCTTCCTCAATCCAAACCCTAATGTCTCCAAATGTGGAGAGTGGGTGAACACCCACTAAATCTCCTAAGGGCCTCTAAAAAGGCCTCCAAATCTCTACCCACCCACCATCCATTAATGCAAACTTGACTCTATGACCTTGTTGTCTTTCCTTGTCCCCCCATGATAAATGCATGATTGAAAGAAAGGGTGAAGTTGGGTAAAGATCATGACTTATCAAATTTCGAAGTCAAGGGTAAATGGGTCATAAAATAGGTTACCAAGATCACTAGGGAATTATAGACATGCTCAAAACCTTCCTAACCCATAACCCTATCCATTAGATACTTAAATTATGCCAAAAATGACCCTTAGAACCCCTTATTGGCCTCTAGAAGTGACTAGAACAAGGATGAATTAAAACAAGCACATAACAAGTGTCAAATGACACTAACGATTACACATTACATACCCAAGGTCATGTCCTGGATGACAACAAGAATTTAACTAATAACACACATGCAAAAATCCACATTTACAAGGGGTTCACATTACAACGAGGCTTTTAATCCCATATCGGATTAAGCTTTGGCTTACTCAATTCACATATGTTTAACCTTGGTTCTCTGATTAATTCCATGGTTCTCTTACCTGCACACTCCTCAATGCAGCATCAATAATTTAAGGAAGAAAAAACCAATACGAATAAACATATAAGATATAACATCTTCAATTTAACCAAAATTTAATTGCTTAGTTCAATTTCATAATTCAATTGCATCTCTAATGCCTACTAATCTTGTAATTCAATTGAAATCATGATCATCAATAATCTAACATCATCACAAGGTAATCATCAATTACTCATAACATCAATGCAGCGAAGATGTCTAACATGATATTCATTTGCAACATAGAATTCGATTGCATTCTTACAATCGCTTTCTCATAATTCATGATTCAATGCATACATCTAATCACTTTCATATAGTGCATAATTTAATTGCATATAATTTTATATGCATAAGTTATAATTTCTACTACGTACTCAAAGTCACATAAAGTACAATGCCCACATATAGATTATAATCCAAATTCAAGCTTGCAAACATATAGAATACATTCATTATTTCAATTCAATTCAATCTACATAATTTGATTGCATAACTTCATAGTACTCCTAATCTCAAAGATTCTCAATTTTCCTTAGCATGATATTTAAGATAAATTGATGGTTCAACATCGGTAAGGGGGTAACCATAACAATTAGGTCCTATAAAATTCTTATCACAAGTATGATTAAATTTCCTAATCTAGGAAAACAAAATGCAGAATAATCCTATTAGTCTAGGATCTAACAAATCCTTGTTCAGGGTTCTAAGAATATCACCAAAATGTCACTATGGTATAACCATATAATACATCATCAAAACATTACTCATCCTCCTCGTAGGAGTTACTAGAATCATCACATCAACTTATTAATTTAATCCAAGATAAACTTAAGACTTAACACATACTAATTTGGCATTTACATCTCGACTTCTTGAAACTAATCCTTTCGACAAAAGTACTCAAAGGAGCCTTAATAGTCTAGCTGGATCTATGATTTGCAGGGTACAATACTGCATCCAAGATTCACTTTCACAATTAATAACCTAGAGATATCACCTCTGTCATTGCGACACTTAGTTGATAGGTCCTGATATGAAGGTACAATATATAGGTCTATTCCGAGGTACAATTCCGTTAGGGATTTACCAATCATCCAGATACTACGACACCCCTTAATCCTCCAACATCAAACTATCAAGGAAAAGGTGGAAACGGGGTGGACCTTACATCATCCCCCCCAAGGAATAGGCTTACTCCCGGAAGCCTACACGTCTATCAATAGGTAGTAAGCTTAAGAAAGAAAACTATGTATACCAAATCAAGTATACCTATAGGGTCTCCTTATCTAGATAATTCTCAGGTATATAATTCCATTCCCCCCCCCAACTAGATAGGGGTTGAAGGAGTCTTCTCTCATTTAGGATGGTTACGACAACACCAAAAATTTATAATGTATCTTAGGGTCTTCGAGGATCTAGAGCGGTTACAACATAATCCATAAGAGTTTCTACTACCATAGGCATAATGTAAACCTTCTATTTACCGTGAGGCATCAAATGATGAAGAAAACCTCTAAGTCCTTTCTATAAGACACTTGGAGTTACCAGTTCCTATTTCAACAAAAATTCACTCCAATCTTAATGGGTTACTACCACATTTTACCGTTGCATCTATTCATTAAATAGGACCATTACTAGAACACAATTCCCATTAAAGGGTATGGGGCTCTTTCGTCGAAACTTTTCATTCATAAGGAAACTCTCTTTTGATATAAGTGTATGGAGATACCACACACATGAGTCCTCTCTCTCCAGAGTACATATTAAAATAGGGTACAAAAGTACTTCTCCCTTATTGATAGTTTAATAAAAGCATCATTGTATTTTCGATCGTAAGAGGGTTAGGAACATAGGTGTCAAGAGTGCGACCATTCCTAGTTTTTTTTAGGGTCACGTACCGAATAGGCTACAGTCTTCTTTTTGAGGGTGATCATGAACATATAAGGAACATACTCTTCTTGCAGCAACACCCCCTATGGGTGGTACATACTCTATGATTTTTGTTCCATAGTTCTTTAGGCAAGTTTTACTCTTTTATCCTATCCTTCTGAACCCTCAATCTTCATGACCTAGGGTCTTGTCGAGAAATATCTTCTCCCAAATTTCATCACAATAATATTTCGAAGAGGTTTCGTCATCACATTTTCACTAGATCATTAAGATCTGCAACATGGAGTCTCCAACTAATGAGCCACCCAATTGTTTTCGACTTTTCACTCTCAACAAGGCTACAGAAAGGAGGAACTTTCTGTCACAAACTAACTTATGGGGCAAATATGAATCCTTTTTGAAATGCATCATATGAGTATTACATGATTGCTACACTTGTCCCTTTCTAAATATAACACTAATGCATTTCACTCCAACTAGCCCTTTCTTATCCGTCCTAATCAATTCCCCTACTAGGGTAGTTTAGAACATTCAATAATCATCGATCTCTTAAGATCAATCATGACATCATAGATCCTTCCTATTAGGGTACCTGATTACCCAAAGGATGAACTTCATAATACTAACACCCGTGCAAGGCCACTTACAAAACTGTATGTCTTATAAAATAATTTACACCACCATGGTTTTCCAAATCACCAACTTTCACCTACCCCAACTACAAGGAAGCCAATCATTTCTGTTGTTCATCATAGTAGAGCATGGATCTAATCTTATCGATCCTATAGTACCTTCCGACATGGAATAATATCTCTTTCTAGGTGTTACCTCATCTACACACGATTGGTGGGACTCTTTAAAATAAAATGGGTTCAAATGACATAGGACTGGTAGCAAAAGAGAATGCTCATAATAGTCACCCAAAATAGATACAAGTAATTCTCAAAAAAGGAAATTTGTCTCCTTCAACTTCGAATACAAAAATAAAAAGTGAGCTCATTTCAATCAACAAAATCAACGGTGGCAACTGCCAAGATAAGAACTATACAGTTGGTGACAAAACCCAACTAAAGAAAAAAAACAAAAAGGTTCCAGTCCAATACGTGGAAAGTTCCACCAAAAAGATAAACAACTCAAGAAGACCATAAGCAAAATGAAACAACTGACATCAAATCCAAAAGAAGTACCCACCACCGAATACTGAGGAATTTCAGCCTATAACTTACATATCCATAGGTGATTCAATCTATACCTCGACTAGAGCACCATACTTTCATTGTCTGAAGCAATAAATAAATGAGTCTCCTTTACCTTACTCCGGTACTTCAATGATTTTCATAACATAAGTTACCATCATCCATCTCCTATGACTAATTAGCCTCCCCAAGTTGTATCATAAGTTTCCAATGCTCTGAGAAGGTTCTAGTCTATACAAGGAGAAATTGTCGATGATCCTGGAGTGTTTCCATCATATATGAAAGTATATATATATTTACATCATGGCATTGGCCCTACTATAACTTAATAATGCACATCCTGCAAGGGTATAGAACAATTTTCCACCCCATATTAGAATGGTTTAGGCCATTCTACCCAGTTTCTACCTCATTATCCAAACTACATGTGTGGGATATTGGATGTCTGGGAGGCCTCATTAATGTTATTATGTTAAGATACCATTCATCCCAACTTCGTTACGTCCCTTTGTGGAGTGTATGTCGTCATGACTTCTAGGGACAACAATCATTAGGCAAATATCTTATTTATAAGAACAATTGCTCTTCCATCCATTGAATGTTTCCTGCAAATCCTATTATTAAAGAGCACGAATCCCATGAACCATAAGTGGGATCCCCCTCACTGATGCATGATTCGAGGGTTCCCAAGCATACCCCAATTTCTTCAACTGCACTATATCCAGAGATTACGTAGCACAAATGATACACCGTACTCTAACAGATAATAGGGTTAAAAGTCCCTTTTTAGACATGCACCGTCACTGACTAGCAGTACCAGCCTCATGTAATCGTCAAGGAGGTAGGTCACTCAAAGACCTTTTTAATGACACTGTCTACTAGGAGACAATACCTAAGTTGATTTTACTGAGCTCAAACAAGCAACATTTTTACCACGATGGAAAGACTGCCAACCGTATCGCCCTCACATGGGTCACAAGTTGCTAGTCTCTTTTCAATATATGCTCTTAATTCCATGATCATGGTTTGAAGGGGTGTCCATCCAGAGGTTCTATGCAATTTAGGAAGTTCCCCTACCAAATACCCGGTGTTATAAGGGTTCGACTTCTTCGAGGTATTCCCATAGCCATCCTAGGGCACCCACACACGATGATGTTGGTATGACCATTGCATAATGTACTCACACATGCTCCTCACATACATAATTCAAAGGGTTATTATGCGTACACGACTACTTTCTTTGCAAAGCGTAATGGCACAAAGGTTCCTAGGGTTGAACCTAGTGCTCTGATACCAAAATGTAATGCCCAAAAGTTCAGGACAAAACACAACCAACAATTTTTTTTTTTTTAAAAGGTTAAAAGTTCCACGTTAAAGATGCGGGTAAGAGGAGTCAATGATGAGGTCACAAAAGATTCAGGTGATCAACCTCAACAATGTTGTTTTCCCATATATATAAAACAAGTCCAATTTTGATTATTATAATTAGATTGTCAGTTAATGAAAATATTGAATATTAAATTTAATAATCGTTTACACCAATATTCGTTGCAAAATGAATATATACCAATTCAATTAATAATTACAACATAACAATTGATTAATAAACTTGTTAACTATTCAATAAATTTAAAGAAAAACATTAATTAATGATATATATTCAAAAATTATAATTAAATAACATATAAGAAATTAATTAATAATTATAATATATTAATTAATTAATATATTTATTAAATAGTTAATATACTATAATATATCAATTAATATTATAAACATGCTATACCATTAGCACATGGTACCTTAAACCATAACAAAAATAACTTATTAAAACATTGTCAAATAATAACCATTTATAGATATTAACATTACATTAATTAAAAACATTTCTAAAAAAAATACTAACCAACTACAATCATTAACAAGACTTCAATCCCATAAAATAATAATTAACTAACAACCTAAACTAACTTATCTAAAATACTAACCTACTCACTAAACTAATCATCTTACCAAGTCAACTAGCCTATCTCCCTACTCTTAGCACCCTATCAAATCACAAAGGACAATGGAGGGGTGTGCAATTTAAGAGAGGGAAGGAAATTTAATTCAAGTTTTAATGCCCATCCCCAAGACCTGCGCCCAACTTGCACATGGGGAAGTGGGAGTCATGAAAAGGAAGTGAGATGTGGGTCCCACTCCTTTTCCATAACATGGGAAAGTGCCCAAACAAATTTTAAGTTTAATGCAAGCATGGACATGCCAAAGACCTGCGTGAGTTTATGAAGTCAAAAAAAGTAATGTCATGAAGAAAAAGCTTGATGATGTGTCACCCAAGGACACTTTCTTGACCAATCCAAAGGTTTGCATTTAAAACAAAGATTAGACATCCCTCCACATGCGCCTAGATAAGGGAAAGATTATAATGAAGTATGGGGCGCACTTCAAGGGAGATGAAAAGGGCTGCAATAAGTATCACCTGGGTCCCACTACAAATTCAAACCAAAGCAAGTTGATAAAGTCAAAAAGCAGCGCCTATTAGGACTAAGAAGGGGACATCATAAAGTTTGGGTCTGACCTTTATGTGACTTGCGCCCCAACCAATGCATTAATTAAATGAACAAGACTGCTCTACCATAAACATGCGCCATTTTCCATGACAGAAGGTAAATGCAATAAAGTGATGTTTTAGTATATATTTTAATTGATTTATAAGGTGAGGTGGCAAGGTTTATTATTTTTAATTGACTGTGGTATGGATTTTGTATGGGATTTTTATCCCATACAAAATCCAGAGAGCATTTTGCTCTCTTAAAATCTGGAGAGTGTTATTTTGCTTACACTATTTTTTACATCTTCTTGCAAACTATGAGTGGTATATCGTAATCATTTAATTAGTCTCCTTAATGCATAAGGAAGTATATTGTCTTAAGATTGATAGAGTATCAATAAGGGTTAAATATAGTTTGATTGCAAATCAATTGAGATATCAACATATAAATTAATTTGTTCATTCTTTCATAGATGTTTCATTACAATTGATAGGTCTAAAAGAGTGATATGAATCAAATGGAGATTATTTTCAATGATCATGACATTTAAATCATCATATATGAATCTGCAATATTCCTACTTCAACCAAAATATGAAATCTTATTGAAATTGATACAATATCTATTCTATCAATATTGAGAACTCATTTCACAAGAAGGAATGACTTCCTTATCTCAAGAAGTAGAATACATTGGATATGGAAGAAATGATTCATCATTTTCAATATAGTCATCTCCTCAACTAAAATACATATTCTTTGTGATAAAGAAGTATTCACATTTACAACTAATTAATCCCAAACTGGTGTAGATACTCAATGAGAGTTCAAGATGGAATAACAAAACTCATCTTCATTACTAATCTCTTACAACTTCACAATAGCCAAAAGGCATACAAACAACATTACAAAATACAACAAGAAGATGATCTTCAACGAGGATCAACAATACCACATCATAGGATAATTCTACACCAAGAGAGTGGACTTTTTCAAGCATCATCCACATGAGTCTTGACATCCAAACCTGCAAATAAAAAAAATGGAGAACCATGGGTGCTCACCACCCAACCTAGGTCTCTTATGAGACCACCCCCGAGCTTGGAGAACCAAGGCCAAACGGGTATGCAACAAGATCAACAAGATGCTCACAAACAATTCACACAAATGCACATACAACAAATTACTCCCTTCCAAGGTTACACAAATGAGTCTTACAAGCTCATTGAGAGGGTGGAGGTGGGCTTTTCCAAGGGGAGAATGCCATTACATAAAAATTTTCTCACCATGAGTATTCAAATGCCTCTTCAAGGCTACATATCCAAATGCCTCTTCAAGGCTACATATCCATGCATATCCAAATGCCTCTTCATACACATACTTTGCTTAACATCCTCTTCAAAATACAAGAATGCAATGGCTTCCATGGTGCCCATACACCATGGACTTATCCCTCTTCTCCAAGAGAAGAGACTCTCACCTCATGGAGAGCCCAACTAACCCCTCCACCCATAGGCCACTTCTTCCCTTCCAAAAGGGTGAGTAATGCCTCACACCCATAAACAAGAACTCCCTCAATCAAGCAAAAAGAACAAGATCAAACCATGAAATCAAAACCCAAAATCCCTCCATTACAACACATTGTCACAACAAGAACCAAGATTCATATGCATGAGAAAGCAAAATATAAGTTAATCTAAAGAGCAAGTAGAAAGGCTTCCATGAGAAGAGTAACCAACCTCCACAAGTGTGATGGAAATGGAAATTTGAGAAGAGCTTATTCCCTATCCTTCCTCAATCCAAACCCTAATGTCTCCAAATGTGGAGAGTGGGTGAACACCCACTAAATCTCCTAAGGGCCTCTAAAAAGGCCTCCAAATCTCTACCCACCCACCATCCATTAATGCAAACTTGACTCTATGACCTTGTTGTCTTTCCTTGTCCCCCCATGATAAATGCATGATTGAAAGAAAGGGTGAAGTTGGGTAAAGATCATGACTTATCAAATTTCGAAGTCAAGGGTAAATGGGTCATAAAATAGGTTACCAAGATCACTAGGGAATTATAGACATGCTCAAAACCTTCCTAACCCATAACCCTATCCATTAGATACTTAAATTATGCCAAAAATGACCCTTAGAACCCCTTATTGGCCTCTAGAAGTGACTAGAACAAGGATGAATTAAAACAAGCACATAACAAGTGTCAAATGACACTAACGATTACACATTACATACCCAAGGTCATGTCCTGGATGACAACAAGAATTTAACTAATAACACACATGCAAAAATCCACATTTACAAGGGGTTCACATTACAACGAGGCTTTTAATCCCATATCGGATTAAGCTTTGGCTTACTCAATTCACATATGTTTAACCTTGGTTCTCTGATTAATTCCATGGTTCTCTTACCTGCACACTCCTCAATGCAGCATCAATAATTTAAGGAAGAAAAAACCAATACGAATAAACATATAAGATATAACATCTTCAATTTAACCAAAATTTAATTGCTTAGTTCAATTTCATAATTCAATTGCATCTCTAATGCCTACTAATCTTGTAATTCAATTGAAATCATGATCATCAATAATCTAACATCATCACAAGGTAATCATCAATTACTCATAACATCAATGCAGCGAAGATGTCTAACATGATATTCATTTGCAACATAGAATTCGATTGCATTCTTACAATCGCTTTCTCATAATTCATGATTCAATGCATACATCTAATCACTTTCATATAGTGCATAATTTAATTGCATATAATTTTATATGCATAAGTTATAATTTCTACTACGTACTCAAAGTCACATAAAGTACAATGCCCACATATAGATTATAATCCAAATTCAAGCTTGCAAACATATAGAATACATTCATTATTTCAATTCAATTCAATCTACATAATTTGATTGCATAACTTCATAGTACTCCTAATCTCAAAGATTCTCAATTTTCCTTAGCATGATATTTAAGATAAATCGATGGTTCAACATCGGTAAGGGGGTAACCATAACAATTAGGTCCTATAAAATTCTTATCACAAGTATGATTAAATTTCCTAATCTAGGAAAACAAAATGCAGAATAATCCTATTAGTCTAGGATCTAACAAATCCTTGTTCAGGGTTCTAAGAATATCACCAAAATGTCACTATGGTATAACCATATAATACATCATCAAAACATTACTCATCCTCCTCGTAGGAGTTACTAGAATCATCACATCAACTTATTAATTTAATCCAAGATAAACTTAAGACTTAACACATACTAATTTGGCATTTACATCTCGACTTCTTGAAACTAATCCTTTCGACAAAAGTACTCAAAGGAGCCTTAATAGTCTAGCTGGATCTATGATTTGCAGGGTACAATACTGCATCCAAGATTCACTTTCACAATTAATAACCTAGAGATATCACCTCTGTCATTGCGACACTTAGTTGATAGGTCCTGATATGAAGGTACAATATATAGGTCTATTCCGAGGTACAATTCCGTTAGGGATTTACCAATCATCCAGATACTACGACACCCCTTAATCCTCCAACATCAAACTATCAAGGAAAAGGTGGAAACGGGGTGGACCTTACATCATCCCCCCCAAGGAATAGGCTTACTCCCGGAAGCCTACACGTCTATCAATAGGTAGTAAGCTTAAGAAAGAAAACTATGTATACCAAATCAAGTATACCTATAGGGTCTCCTTATCTAGATAATTCTCAGGTATATAATTCCATTCCCCCCCCCAACTAGATAGGGGTTGAAGGAGTCTTCTCTCATTTAGGATGGTTACGACAACACCAAAAATTTATAATGTATCTTAGGGTCTTCGAGGATCTAGAGCGGTTACAACATAATCCATAAGAGTTTCTACTACCATAGGCATAATGTAAACCTTCTATTTACCGTGAGGCATCAAATGATGAAGAAAACCTCTAAGTCCTTTCTATAAGACACTTGGAGTTACCAGTTCCTATTTCAACAAAAATTCACTCCAATCTTAATGGGTTACTACCACATTTTACCGTTGCATCTATTCATTAAATAGGACCATTACTAGAACACAATTCCCATTAAAGGGTATGGGGCTCTTTCGTCGAAACTTTTCATTCATAAGGAAACTCTCTTTTGATATAAGTGTATGGAGATACCACACACATGAGTCCTCTCTCTCCAGAGTACATATTAAAATAGGGTACAAAAGTACTTCTCCCTTATTGATAGTTTAATAAAAGCATCATTGTATTTTCGATCGTAAGAGGGTTAGGAACATAGGTGTCAAGAGTGCGACCATTCCTAGTTTTTTTTAGGGTCACGTACCGAATAGGCTACAGTCTTCTTTTTGAGGGTGATCATGAACATATAAGGAACATACTCTTCTTGCAGCAACACCCCCTATGGGTGGTACATACTCTATGATTTTTGTTCCATAGTTCTTTAGGCAAGTTTTACTCTTTTATCCTATCCTTCTGAACCCTCAATCTTCATGACCTAGGGTCTTGTCGAGAAATATCTTCTCCCAAATTTCATCACAATAATATTTCGAAGAGGTTTCGTCATCACATTTTCACTAGATCATTAAGATCTGCAACATGGAGTCTCCAACTAATGAGCCACCCAATTGTTTTCGACTTTTCACTCTCAACAAGGCTACAGAAAGGAGGAACTTTCTGTCACAAACTAACTTATGGGGCAAATATGAATCCTTTTTGAAATGCATCATATGAGTATTACATGATTGCTACACTTGTCCCTTTCTAAATATAACACTAATGCATTTCACTCCAACTAGCCCTTTCTTATCCGTCCTAATCAATTCCCCTACTAGGGTAGTTTAGAACATTCAATAATCATCGATCTCTTAAGATCAATCATGACATCATAGATCCTTCCTATTAGGGTACCTGATTACCCAAAGGATGAACTTCATAATACTAACACCCGTGCAAGGCCACTTACAAAACTGTATGTCTTATAAAATAATTTACACCACCATGGTTTTCCAAATCACCAACTTTCACCTACCCCAACTACAAGGAAGCCAATCATTTCTGTTGTTCATCATAGTAGAGCATGGATCTAATCTTATCGATCCTATAGTACCTTCCGACATGGAATAATATCTCTTTCTAGGTGTTACCTCATCTACACACGATTGGTGGGACTCTTTAAAATAAAATGGGTTCAAATGACATAGGACTGGTAGCAAAAGAGAATGCTCATAATAGTCACCCAAAATAGATACAAGTAATTCTCAAAAAAGGAAATTTGTCTCCTTCAACTTCGAATACAAAAATAAAAAGTGAGCTCATTTCAATCAACAAAATCAACGGTGGCAACTGCCAAGATAAGAACTATACAGTTGGTGACAAAACCCAACTAAAGAAAAAAAACAAAAAGGTTCCAGTCCAATACGTGGAAAGTTCCACCAAAAAGATAAACAACTCAAGAAGACCATAAGCAAAATGAAACAACTGACATCAAATCCAAAAGAAGTACCCACCACCGAATACTGAGGAATTTCAGCCTATAACTTACATATCCATAGGTGATTCAATCTATACCTCGACTAGAGCACCATACTTTCATTGTCTGAAGCAATAAATAAATGAGTCTCCTTTACCTTACTCCGGTACTTCAATGATTTTCATAACATAAGTTACCATCATCCATCTCCTATGACTAATTAGCCTCCCCAAGTTGTATCATAAGTTTCCAATGCTCTGAGAAGGTTCTAGTCTATACAAGGAGAAATTGTCGATGATCCTGGAGTGTTTCCATCATATATGAAAGTATATATATATTTACATCATGGCATTGGCCCTACTATAACTTAATAATGCACATCCTGCAAGGGTATAGAACAATTTTCCACCCCATATTAGAATGGTTTAGGCCATTCTACCCAGTTTCTACCTCATTATCCAAACTACATGTGTGGGATATTGGATGTCTGGGAGGCCTCATTAATGTTATTATGTTAAGATACCATTCATCCCAACTTCGTTACGTCCCTTTGTGGAGTGTATGTCGTCATGACTTCTAGGGACAACAATCATTAGGCAAATATCTTATTTATAAGAACAATTGCTCTTCCATCCATTGAATGTTTCCTGCAAATCCTATTATTAAAGAGCACGAATCCCATGAACCATAAGTGGGATCCCCCTCACTGATGCATGATTCGAGGGTTCCCAAGCATACCCCAATTTCTTCAACTGCACTATATCCAGAGATTACGTAGCACAAATGATACACCGTACTCTAACAGATAATAGGGTTAAAAGTCCCTTTTTAGACATGCACCGTCACTGACTAGCAGTACCAGCCTCATGTAATCGTCAAGGAGGTAGGTCACTCAAAGACCTTTTTAATGACACTGTCTACTAGGAGACAATACCTAAGTTGATTTTACTGAGCTCAAACAAGCAACATTTTTACCACGATGGAAAGACTGCCAACCGTATCGCCCTCACATGGGTCACAAGTTGCTAGTCTCTTTTCAATATATGCTCTTAATTCCATGATCATGGTTTGAAGGGGTGTCCATCCAGAGGTTCTATGCAATTTAGGAAGTTCCCCTACCAAATACCCGGTGTTATAAGGGTTCGACTTCTTCGAGGTATTCCCATAGCCATCCTAGGGCACCCACACACGATGATGTTGGTATGACCATTGCATAATGTACTCACACATGCTCCTCACATACATAATTCAAAGGGTTATTATGCGTACACGACTACTTTCTTTGCAAAGCGTAATGGCACAAAGGTTCCTAGGGTTGAACCTAGTGCTCTGATACCAAAATGTAATGCCCAAAAGTTCAGGACAAAACACAACCAACAATTTTTTTTTTTTTAAAAGGTTAAAAGTTCCACGTTAAAGATGCGGGTAAGAGGAGTCAATGATGAGGTCACAAAAGATTCAGGTGATCAACCTCAACAATGTTGTTTTCCCATATATATAAAACAAGTCCAATTTTGATTATTATAATTAGATTGTCAGTTAATGAAAATATTGAATATTAAATTTAATAATCGTTTACACCAATATTCGTTGCAAAATGAATATATACCAATTCAATTAATAATTACAACATAACAATTGATTAATAAACTTGTTAACTATTCAATAAATTTAAAGAAAAACATTAATTAATGATATATATTCAAAAATTATAATTAAATAACATATAAGAAATTAATTAATAATTATAATATATTAATTAATTAATATATTTATTAAATAGTTAATATACTATAATATATCAATTAATATTATAAACATGCTATACCATTAGCACATGGTACCTTAAACCATAACAAAAATAACTTATTAAAACATTGTCAAATAATAACCATTTATAGATATTAACATTACATTAATTAAAAACATTTCTAAAAAAAATACTAACCAACTACAATCATTAACAAGACTTCAATCCCATAAAATAATAATTAACTAACAACCTAAACTAACTTATCTAAAATACTAACCTACTCACTAAACTAATCATCTTACCAAGTCAACTAGCCTATCTCCCTACTCTTAGCACCCTATCAAATCACAAAGGACAATGGAGGGGTGTGCAATTTAAGAGAGGGAAGGAAATTTAATTCAAGTTTTAATGCCCATCCCCAAGACCTGCGCCCAACTTGCACATGGGGAAGTGGGAGTCATGAAAAGGAAGTGAGATGTGGGTCCCACTCCTTTTCTATAACATGGGAAAGTGCCCAAACAAATTTTAAGTTTAATGCAAGCATGGACATGCCAAAGACCTGCGTGAGTTTATGAAGTCAAAAAAAGTAATGTCATGAAGAAAAAGCTTGATGATGTGTCACCCAAGGACACTTTCTTGACCAATCCAAAGGTTTGCATTTAAAACAAAGATTAGACATCCCTCCACATGCGCCTAGATAAGGGAAAGATTATAATGAAGTATGGGGCGCACTTCAAGGGAGATGAAAAGGGCTGCAATAAGTATCACCTGGGTCCCACTACAAATTCAAACCAAAGCAAGTTGATAAAGTCAAAAAGCAGCGCCTATTAGGACTAAGAAGGGGACATCATAAAGTTTGGGTCTGACCTTTATGTGACTTGCGCCCCAACCAATGCATTAATTAAATGAACAAGACTGCTCTACCATAAACATGCGCCATTTTCCATGACAGAAGGTAAATGCAATAAAGTGATGTTTTAGTATATATTTTAATTGATTTATAAGGTGAGGTGGCAAGGTTTATTATTTTTAATTGACTGTGGTATGGATTTTGTATGGGATTTTTATCCCATACAAAATCCAGAGAGCATTTTGCTCTCTTAAAATCTGGAGAGTGTTATTTTGCTTACACTATTTTTTACATCTTCTTGCAAACTATGAGTGGTATATCGTAATCATTTAATTAGTCTCCTTAATGCATAAGGAAGTATATTGTCTTAAGATTGATAGAGTATCAATAAGGGTTAAATATAGTTTGATTGCAAATCAATTGAGATATCAACATATAAATTAATTTGTTCATTCTTTCATAGATGTTTCATTACAATTGATAGGTCTAAAAGAGTGATATGAATCAAATGGAGATTATTTTCAATGATCATGACATTTAAATCATCATATATGAATCTGCAATATTCCTACTTCAACCAAAATATGAAATCTTATTGAAATTGATACAATATCTATTCTATCAATATTGAGAACTCATTTCACAAGAAGGAATGACTTCCTTATCTCAAGAAGTAGAATACATTGGATATGGAAGAAATGATTCATCATTTTCAATATAGTCATCTCCTCAACTAAAATACATATTCTTTGTGATAAAGAAGTATTCACATTTACAACTAATTAATCCCAAACTGGTGTAGATACTCAATGAGAGTTCAAGATGGAATAACAAAACTCATCTTCATTACTAATCTCTTACAACTTCACAATAGCCAAAAGGCATACAAACAACATTACAAAATACAACAAGAAGATGATCTTCAACGAGGATCAACAATACCACATCATAGGATAATTCTACACCAAGAGAGTGGACTTTTTCAAGCATCATCCACATGAGTCTTGACATCCAAACCTGCAAATAAAAAAAATGGAGAACCATGGGTGCTCACCACCCAACCTAGGTCTCTTATGAGACCACCCCCGAGCTTGGAGAACCAAGGCCAAACGGGTATGCAACAAGATCAACAAGATGCTCACAAACAATTCACACAAATGCACATACAACAAATTACTCCCTTCCAAGGTTACACAAATGAGTCTTACAAGCTCATTGAGAGGGTGGAGGTGGGCTTTTCCAAGGGGAGAATGCCATTACATACAAATTTTCTCACCATGAGTATTCAAATGCCTCTTCAAGGCTACATATCCAAATGCCTCTTCAAGGCTACATATCCATGCATATCCAAATGCCTCTTCATACACATACTTTGCTTAACATCCTCTTCAAAATACAAGAATGCAATGGCTTCCATGGTGCCCATACACCATGGACTTATCCCTCTTCTCCAAGAGAAGAGACTCTCACCTCATGGAGAGCCCAACTAACCCCTCCACCCATAGGCCACTTCTTCCCTTCCAAAAGGGTGAGTAATGCCTCACACCCATAAACAAGAACTCCCTCAATCAAGCAAAAAGAACAAGATCAAACCATGAAATCAAAACCCAAAATCCCTCCATTACAACACATTGTCACAACAAGAACCAAGATTCATATGCATGAGAAAGCAAAATATAAGTTAATCTAAAGAGCAAGTAGAAAGGCTTCCATGAGAAGAGTAACCAACCTCCACAAGTGTGATGGAAATGGAAATTTGAGAAGAGCTTATTCCCTATCCTTCCTCAATCCAAACCCTAATGTCTCCAAATGTGGAGAGTGGGTGAACACCCACTAAATCTCCTAAGGGCCTCTAAAAAGGCCTCCAAATCTCTACCCACCCACCATCCATTAATGCAAACTTGACTCTATGACCTTGTTGTCTTTCCTTGTCCCCCCATGATAAATGCATGATTGAAAGAAAGGGTGAAGTTGGGTAAAGATCATGACTTATCAAATTTCGAAGTCAAGGGTAAATGGGTCATAAAATAGGTTACCAAGATCACTAGGGAATTATAGACATGCTCAAAACCTTCCTAACCCATAACCCTATCCATTAGATACTTAAATTATGCCAAAAATGACCCTTAGAACCCCTTATTGGCCTCTAGAAGTGACTAGAACAAGGATGAATTAAAACAAGCACATAACAAGTGTCAAATGACACTAACGATTACACATTACATACCCAAGGTCATGTCCTGGATGACAACAAGAATTTAACTAATAACACACATGCAAAAATCCACATTTACAAGGGGTTCACATTACAACGAGGCTTTTAATCCCATATCGGATTAAGCTTTGGCTTACTCAATTCACATATGTTTAACCTTGGTTCTCTGATTAATTCCATGGTTCTCTTACCTGCACACTCCTCAATGCAGCATCAATAATTTAAGGAAGAAAAAACCAATACGAATAAACATATAAGATATAACATCTTCAATTTAACCAAAATTTAATTGCTTAGTTCAATTTCATAATTCAATTGCATCTCTAATGCCTACTAATCTTGTAATTCAATTGAAATCATGATCATCAATAATCTAACATCATCACAAGGCAATCATCAATTACTCATAACATCAATGCAGCGAAGATGTCTAACATGATATTCATTTGCAACATAGAATTCGATTGCATTCTTACAATCGCTTTCTCATAATTCATGATTCAATGCATACATCTAATCACTTTCATATAGTGCATAATTTAATTGCATATAATTTTATATGCATAAGTTATAATTTCTACTACGTACTCAAAGTCACATAAAGTACAATGCCCACATATAGATTATAATCCAAATTCAAGCTTGCAAACATATAGAATACATTCATTATTTCAATTCAATTCAATCTACATAATTTGATTGCATAACTTCATAGTACTCCTAATCTCAAAGATTCTCAATTTTCCTTAGCATGATATTTAAGATAAATCGATGGTTCAACATCGGTAAGGGGGTAACCATAACAATTAGGTCCTATAAAATTCTTATCACAAGTATGATTAAATTTCCTAATCTAGGAAAACAAAATGCAGAATAATCCTATTAGTCTAGGATCTAACAAATCCTTGTTCAGGGTTCTAAGAATATCACCAAAATGTCACTATGGTATAACCATATAATACATCATCAAAACATTACTCATCCTCCT
Source organism: Chamaecyparis obtusa (assembly GCA_027943335.1). NCBI lineage: Eukaryota > Viridiplantae > Streptophyta > Pinopsida > Cupressales > Cupressaceae > Chamaecyparis > Chamaecyparis obtusa. The sequence goes on along the minus strand of BSBK01000468.1, from coordinate 189,183 downwards.
CGTAGGAGTTACTAGAATCATCACATCAACTTATTAATTTAATCCAAGATAAACTTAATACTTAACACATACTAATTTGGCATTTACATCTCGACTTCTTGAAACTAATCCTTTCGACAAAAGTACTCAAAGGAGCCTTAATAGTCTAGCTGGATCTATGATTTGCAGGGTACAATACTGCATCCAAGATTCACTTTCACAATTAATAACCTAGAGATATCACCTCTGTCATTGCGACACTTAGTTGATAGGTCCTGATATGAAGGTACAATATATAGGTCTATTCCGAGGTACAATTCCGTTAGGGATTTACCAATCATCCAGATACTACGACACCCCTTAATCCTCCAACATCAAACTATCAAGGAAAAGGTGGAAACGGGGTGGACCTTACAGAAAAGATATTATAGATCATGAAGATTCAATTATTAATTTAGCAATGGGGCAGGGTGAGTTTGTACAGAATGGCCTTTCAAAGAAGACTCTTTTCAGCAATGAACAGATAGAAGATGAGCAAGATATCCTCGAATGTATGAATGGGATAACAAATAAGGACAGACAACTAGGTATTGCTATGAATAGGGAGGGTCTATCCTATCCAATTACCCTTAAGACTAATAAAAAATGAGGCAGAAAATCTATTAACGAGTTGAGAACTTTAGTTGGTAATGTTGATAATCAGCAAAAATTATTTGACATCTTGTATGCTGGGAAGGGGAAGAGCCTTCCCCAAGGGAAATGAAAACAACTACCTAGAATGTTAGGGGCCTTAATGCCCCTAACAAACAAAGATTAATTAAAAGATATCTTAATACATTTGAATCTGAAATAATAATATTACAAGAAACTAAGCTAAATAAGGAAGAAAGCTTGAACTTTAATCTCAAATTAGGTATTTGGAAATCCAAAATAGTCCACTCAGTAGGAGCATCTGGTGGACTGGCTTCCATATGGGATCCTAGGAAAGTAGTGATTGAGATAGTTTCTAAAAATGATAACTGGCTTATACTAACAGTTAATAGTTTAAAGACAAAATTAAAATTTAAACTCATTAATATATATGGTCTTGTCCATAATGTAGAAAAGAGGAAAGTTTGGTAGGAAGTTTAGAATCAATTGTCTCTCACTCCCGATGACATTCACATCTTAGGTGGAGACTTTAATGCAATTCTAGAAAGTAAAGAAAAATTTGGTGGCTCACAATATATTTCACAGTCACAAAAAGATTTTAGTCAATGGGTCTTGGATAATAATTTAATAGATATTAGCACAAATAATGGCATTTTTTACCTGGAACAACAGGAGATTAGGCTTCAGCCACATTGCTGAAAGACTCGATAGATTCTTGATTAACGGAGATATTGGTAATTTTAATCATAATATAAGTGCAAAAATCCTCACCAATGTAGGGTCTGACCATTTTCCAGTAAGACTTTCCATTACGGAAAACTATAAACCTCCTAGAAACCCATTCAAATTTGAATTCATGTGGTTTCAAGATGAGGAGTTTATGCCACTTCTAGAAAAATGGTGGAAATAGAGAAAAGTTTCTGGATGAAAGATGTACTGCCTAGTGGCTAAACTAAAGATTATTAAGCACAAGATCTTGGATAGGAACAAGAATAAATTTAATAATATTTTCAAACAAAAAAGAAAAATTGAATATGAAATTGATTGCCTAAATAAGCTAGTCATAGAACAAGGGATGAATGAAGCAAGTTATATAAGAGAAAAAGATCTAATGGCAAAACATGCAGGGATCTTATTAAAGGAAGAAATATATTGGAAACAGAAATCTAGAGAAACTTGGTTGAAAGAAGGGGATTGTATTACAAAAAAATTTCATAATAGCACAAACAACAAAAGAAGTATAAACAAAATATCCAAAATATGAGAAAATAATGGAAATCTTATAGATGATCCCAAACTCATTTCTGAACAACTCATATACTTCTATCACAATCTTTTTAACAACCATGATTTTACTGATCTTAGAGCACAAAATGAAATGCTCACGTCTATTCCCAAATTAATTTTTGATGCAGATAATAAATGGATGAACAGTAAATTTACCATTGAAGAAGTTTAAAAAGCCTTATTCCAATTACACCCAAAAAAAGCTCTAGGACTAGATGGTTTTTAGGTAGGTTTCTTCCAAAAATGCTGGCACTTTTTGGGAGAAGATATATGGAAAGTAGTGGAAGCCACTAGAAACTCTGGCTCATTATTAACCGAAATCAATAATATCTTCTTCACCCTTATCCCTAAGAAGAATGATTATATCAAACCAGGGGACTTCTGCCCCATTTCCCTCTGTAACACCATTTATAAAATTTTCTCTAAATGCTTAGCAAATAGACTTAAAACCTTCCTTCCTTCAATTATCTCAAAAGAACAAACTGGCTTTGTCCCTAACCATTCAATCTTAGATGGAATCATAATAGCCCAAGAAATAGTACATACAACAAAATATAACAAAGAAGCATGTATGCTAATTAAAATTGACATTCAAAAAGCTTACGATAAAGTAGACTAGAGATTTTTATGGAAATGCCTGGCAGCATTTGGTTTCTCCAAGCAATGGATTAATTTAATTTTCAGTTGTATATCTACACCCAAAATTTCACTCCTAATCAACAGTACCCCCAAAGGTTTCTTTGAAATCTCTTGTGGTATTAGACAAGGCGACCCACTCTCCCCCTTCCTTTATGTAATCATGGTTGAAGCTTTAGGTAGATATATAACTAAGGCTCACTTCGAAGGTAAAATATCAAGAGTCAAAGTTACTAAACATGTCTCTAATATTACACACTAGCAATTTTATGATGACACTATACTTCCAGGAGCATCCACTTGTAGGGAAGCTAAAGCATTCAAAGATGTTCTGGATGTATACATGGAGGCATCAAGGTAGAGAGTCAATCCTAATAAATTTGAAGTTTTTTTCATTAATACGCCACCAGTTAAAGAGCAACAGATTTGCAACACCCTGGGTTATAAAATTGGCAAGTTTCCTTGTAAATACCTAGGGATCCCCCTAGATAAGGGAGTACATAGCACAAAGTTATGGTAGCAGGTTTTATCCAAAATCCAATCCAAAAAAGGAAACTGGAAAGGTAAATGGCTCACTAAAGCCAGGAGGGCTACAATTATTAAATCTGTATTGACAACCATTCCCAAATATCATATGTCAGTACTACCTCTTCTTGTCAATGTTAAAGCTAGTTTAGACAAGATTCTAAGAGATTTCTACTACCAAGGTCCGTCAGAGGAAAAAAATCTAGCCCTCATAAGATGGGAAAATCTATGTAAACTGATATCCCAGGGTGGATTAGGTATAAAAAATCTACAATGGCAGAATAAGGCACTAGGTTGCAAACTCATCTAGAGATTACACAAGGAATCTAGTAGAAAATGGGCCACAATCCTTTTGCACAAATACATCCCAAATGCGGACCCCATCAATATTTTCAGATCTAGGTCCCATGTTAAAGGATCTCATATTTGCAATTTTATTAAAGAATCAAGAGGAGTTATTAAAAATTTACTCACATGGGATATTGGAAAAGGGGACAAGGCTCTTTTTTGGGATGACTCCTAGGGTGGTTTTACCCCCCTCAATAAGTTAGGTTTTTCACAAGGATTCATGGATAATTGTAAAAATATTAGAGGCCCTTTTTTGAAGGATTATATTTCTCCTGAAGAGGATCTAGTTTGGAAAACAATAAATAATATTGCAATAGAGAATGAGGAAAGACAAAAGCTCACAGATACCCTCAAGATAGAGTAATTACTATAAAAAATAGAGAAGATAAACTTATATGGGCCGGTTTAAATAGTGGAATATATAATGTGAAGGACGGTTATAAAACAATTATGCAGGAACATAACTTGGATTCCCTAGATATCCCTCTGAACTTATGTTGGCATAAGGTGTGCCTTCCTAAATCAAGAATTTTCCTTTGGACAACAATGTAAAAGAAAATTTTAATTGCAAATAGATTAAGAAAGTTAGGCTTTGCAGGCCCCTCAAGATGCCCATTGTGTGAATGTCAAGAAGAGGATGCCAACCACTTACTCATAAATTGTATATTTACCCAGAAATGTTGGAAATGGTTGTGCAAGTGCCTAAAATGGCACGCAGCTATGCCTTTTGATCTAGTGGATTGCCTTAAAGCATGGCCCTCTTTGCATAAAGATAGCTTGTTCAAAGATATCTGGATAATCTCTCCCTCTATACTAGTGTGGGAAATCTGGAAAGAATGAAATAGAAGAATTTTTACAGATCAAAAGCTTGGTTGGAAATCGATTACTAACAAAATAGAAGCGTCAATTATTGAAGTAATTAATAATAGACTAAGAGATAAGATGAGTCTTGAAAACTCCTTTAAACAATGGGATAATATGATTAGAAACCTCTGGCCTAGACTAGCAATCCCACCATTCTATGGGAGAAGGGGTAAAAAATCAAAATCAAATAGAAGCATTTGTAAATGGTCACCTCCTAAAGATGAATGGTATAAATTAAATTTTGATCGGGCCTCTCGAGGAAACCTTGGTATAGCAGGTATTGGTGGGATTATACACAATTGGAATGGAGAAATCATTTCTAAATATTCTAGGCCCATTAAACCCACAATTAATAATATGGAAGAGTGTAAGGATTTCTTAGAAGGACTCAAACTATGTAAACAACTAGGCCTCTCTAAAGTAGAAATTGAAGGAGACTCCCAAATAATAATTAATGCAATCAGAACTAGAAAGACTCCAAATTGGAAACTCAACTCGAAAATAGAAGATATCATTGGTATCTTGGACACCATCCCCCAATTTGAAATCAAACACATTTATAGAGAAGGTAATACAAATACGGACCATCTTGCTAATCAGGGTGCTAATGGTGATACTGTGTAAGCATAATCCTATTATAATTAGACAATTTACACTTTTCATGCACAACCTAATTAAGAATATTAATTGACTTCAAAAGTATATAATTTTCAACCTCTAGAATCTTTCATAAAAATCTTCCTGTAGCATTAACTAAGACTAATAGCTAAAGTAAATAATTGTAGCATTAAGTATTAAGGCTTGTCTTCTAAGAATATATGACCCAAAGCACTAGTACAAAACTGTAAAATTAGATCTCTAAAACTCAATCGGACTACAAATATACTTGTTAATAGTTATAGCATGGTAAACTCTTAAGTACACCCATACTGATTTTAGATTATCTTTACCCCCATGTTTACTTGAGATCTAATATACCTTGTTAAATTTAGATATCAAGACTTATGCAAATATATTATCTTCTAATGTTATAGACATAGTAGATTCTAACTATTAAATGTAATTATCTTTGCATAAAATGTAGCTTAGTAAGAGACCCGATGCATTTTATACATACATTGAATAGTATACATAAATGTATGTATACTATTCAAAATTTATGATTATTTGAAATACCTCATATTGTCCCCTTAACTACTAGTCTATGTTATGTAGCGGCCTCTAGATCCCACCTGTTTAGGAGCCCTATGATTCCAGGACTAATGCCTATATGGGCCACTACATTTCTAAGTTTCATCACACCCAAATGGAGTAGCTAGGTCATTTTTAATCTTTAGAAATCTTAAATGGTTTTCTTTAGAGGCAGGTAAGCATAGAATGCGATAGTCCATTTTCCTTAGGAAAACTAAAATTCTTAAGGTCTTTTTGCTAACACAGTAGCTAATAAGTTTTTTATTTGTCATCTAGCTTTCTCATTAGATACTATGTGTTTATTAACTTCAGCCCCTAGCAATAGTTTTAGACCCCAGTGGGATCTCTTTTCGAATAAGAGAGGTCAACCTCCTTTCATAGTTAGATAAACTGTCAAAGCTCAATAATAATCTATGTTACTAGCATTTTAGCTCAACCCAATCCCTTCAGAATATTTGATGGTAGAGTGTAGATCTAATGATTGCCCCTGAACTTTGATTATATGTTTTAGATGTTGCCTTAATCGTTCCTTTCTAGGAGTCATGAGCCTGTCTTAGTATAATCTATAATTAATAATTTACACAATTAATAATATACTTGAGCGTTCATAACACTTTTACTTTGCTTATAAGAGAGAACTTTCTAGATGGTCTAGAACATCCCTATCTCTTTAGGAGTAATATATAATGATTAGAACAGAAGAACATGCTCAAGCTATAAAATCATGTAACAACACAAGGTGACAGTGATGATAGGAGGCCAGATATATAGGTGTCAATATCATGACTATATACATGACTGCCCTTTGATTTATTTCTAAATAGCCTCTTACATTTCATCTCCTGAAAATTTTAAGCCTCCCCTTGAAATGGAGTCAAGATTTATAACCTTTGCATCCAGAGGGAGTCAAGAAATGGTGTTCAAAGGATGTGTCTTGCCAGAAAGATGGAATCAAATCCTAAATCCTCTACCAAATGCAGCAAGAAGGGTGATTGAGAGAGCCTTGGGAGATTATCATTTTGATAAAAAATTTACATTTAGGACCAATGGCGTGGTCATAGGATAATTCATAGCTATCTCAGTCTTCGCTTGTAAAAGTAAAGAGAACATTATCCAAGTTGCTAACTCTGTCTTTAATGAAGATCTGCTGGAAGGTTTAGAAAAGATGGTTTATTGCGTAGACAACCAACTCACAATACCATACCTGAAAATCACCATGAAAATTGAGCTGGCTAAGCTAGAAGCTATACCACAATCTCAACGTATACCAATGATGTCCAAAGATGAAGAATGCTTCGACACCTACTGGCCTAAGATGCTGAGGAATTTGGATTTCCTATACAATGAAATCCTGCCTGGTGATATGGACTTAAGTGGAATTCTTAAATATTGGAGAAGTGAGAGTTTTAACATACCAGATGACTTGGACAATGAAGATGTTGCAAACATTCATGTTATGGCTCCAGAGATTTCTAGGTGCACTCGACATTCAAAGAAGATGGATGCTGAAGAAGAATACATTGTGCTGATGAGGAAGAGCAACAAGATTTGGAATTGCAAGATGATCTAGAAAGGGGGAAACATATGAATTGTAGGGTTATACATCCTTCTGTAGATATCAAGTTTATAGCATAGTTACAAATCTTCTTCCAAGATGATGCTAGATAAATAGTGAGATTTAGGATTTTATTACTAAGGTCAATAGGGTATTATGAAGTGAATGCTAAACTATAACTAGCTACAATATTACATTTGTACTTAGCATAAGGTAAATATAAGATTGTATGTTTTAGTAAGATAGAACTCTTTTAATTCTTTATAGATTAAGGATAATTTTAATTCTTTTATTTCTTCACAAATTTTGTATAGCGCAGTTTCAAATGATCAGGACTACTTTCTTCCTTCCGCTAGTAGGACCAAATTTAAAATTGACTCTTAATCTTCTTATTAATAGCACAAATGGAATTCCAAACGCTCGATGAAATTCAGTGGTAGAATTAATAATAGCCCTTTTATTTTAGAAAACTCCTCGCATTCCCTCGGTAGTTGATGTAGTAATGTGCTTTGATTAGCTCTAGAATCCCATATGCCATGACTATAGAAGGTTTTGTAATATAAATAGCACCCATTCCTTTTCCTTTAGCCCTATATTACTAACATTTCCAGATCTAAATCTCCCTCTTTATTGCAAGAAAGAATGGATACCCCAATTATGCTTACCTACAATAGGAGTCAAATAGCCTTTATTGGAAGGATCACATCTAAACAAGTTAAGAAGGTTTTGATCAACAAACATTCTCTCATCATCAGAGCATCCATGCACATCTTAGGTCCAGAATTCCTTGATAATATGGATAGGTATAGAGTCCTATCAAACATCACATAAATGTTTATAGCTATCCTATTCTTTTGGGGGTTCCCTAAGTAGGAGATTTGGAGGCTGTTGGCATTTTTTCTTGTTTGTCTTGACATACATTCTTTCACAACTTACAAACTGACTCAACAAGAGAAAACCTAACTTCGACAAGGCTTCAAATGCCTTCTACACTTCAGGCTCCACAAACCCAGGTGGGTGTACCTCAAGATATCTACTCACAACACCTGTAAACTATTCCTTCCTCACAACACAAGAAAATATAAAAATGGATCAGCAAGATATTAATCTCCTCAACTGGATTCGCCCTTTCAAGTGAATCATTGGATGGTTTCTAGCCTCTCATGCTAGATTTAACAATCAAAGTACCCAAAAATAGAAAGGGAAATGGTTGATTGATTAAATTGGTGCTTGATTGGCAAATAACCTCTAACAGTAAGGATCAGTGCCTTCAATCCGGGCATGGAGTCAAAACCAATAGATATAAACCTCAACTGCAAACCATGTTTCATTGATTGATATCCCTACATTAATGCCTTACATTAACACATTCTATCACTCAATATGAAGAATCATACAAATTCATAATACTGATCTAATTTCCAATCTACATTTATGGATTTTATAATCCTTCCTTAAAGGATACCCAAGTACAAACAAATATATTCTCCTTTGGAGAAGACAAACTCAATATCCCTTGAATACTGAACTCATACCAAAATTGAAACTCAATACAATGAAGACAACTCCATGAAAATCATACATGCCTTGCATATATTTAGATTTGCAATCAAGTTTACAAATACCTACATTAAATCTATGACAGAAAATGAAAAACATAGACCATTGCACTAGACAGCCATGAGCCAAATGGAACCTCTATTCTGGACCCCTCTCTTGGAGAACCCCCAAAAATTAGAACCCTGTACAACACTTAGAAATCGGAATAAGAAGGTGAAGGAAGAATCTCAGAAATCATCACAAAGCGACACTTGTCTCCCTCTCATCTACTCATTGGATGAGTCATCCACCTTTAAATTGAAAATGGGACCTGCTCTCATCTCTGGAAAGCACCTGTCATCTATTTCAACTAAAATGTGAGTCACCAGATGTAAAAAACTCAAATATCTCATAAAAAATCCCTTGACCCCTATTTCGTTCAATTGCAAATATCTTGAAACCAGCTAGACTTGCATCAAATCTGATTCCGAAAATGAAATCCTCATTCTCTCACCTTTTCGACGATATCTAACACTTGATACCCCGGGCAAACCTAAAGTCACCAGCCATTAATTTCTCTCTCAGGTCTGTGATTTAAATTTTTGGATTTATTCACTATAGCCTACACTATAGGAATTTATCATTTTAACTTTGATTTTTCAAGTTATGTGCACGTTGAAATCCAACTTGAATCTGAATATTAAATTCAGATTTTTACCTTACCACTCCTAACCACACATCAACCCTGAGTTAACCGGCTATGTATATCTCTATGTCGCTAAAAAATGTGGCTAACTCCAGGTTTATTTGGTGACTAGGTGACTGGCTTATTCTCCTATTCGCAGAATGTTTGCCACTAACCATGATCTATCTAGTGACCATGCAACTGCTAATCTCATGATCGTGGAATTATTGGGGCCTAACCGCCAGCATTGAGCGAACTGGCGATTGGTGGTGTTCTCCCAGTTGCCCAATCTTACTCTAACTACCTGCTTCCTTTCGCGAGTGTGTGACTGCATGACAAGTGTCCATCTACAAAATTTGTTTCTTCCTGGGCACGGGCACATAAATTGAGGTAGGCACAACACAGACATGCGTGGAGAGAGCCTCCTTCCTTTTCAACTTACTTCATGTGTTTGGGCCTTTGGTTATAAACACCTTATTTTCCTATTTCTGCATGAATGTGGGATCAAACTTTTCATAGTTTTAAAGCTCTCTACACATTTTAAGTCAAAATATTGGGGTCCCACCATGCATAGACACCACCAACTGAGCACGCCCACCAAGAGCCTCAGTGGTTCTTTCTTTACATTGCTTTGGATTATTTTTGTTTATAAACATCACAAAAGCGCACTTTACAGTGCATGTGGGATAATGAATTATTAGAAAAAAACATCGAACGCTTCCTCCTCCTGGTTGACAGGAGATTCAAAAAACCTTAACCCCTTGAAATGGTCATCAGCTTGAATAAACAACAAGACTTTCTCAACTGATTTTGGTGTCCCACATATGCTTCTGTTGATGCCTTCTGGTGTTGGTTGCTAAGCTCTATTCAAAGCCGAATGAGTCCAGAACAAAAATTGGACTCTATTGTTCCTCTTCTGAATTCTCATTCACATTCTCACTGCTTACCTTGCTACCTCTCTCTGAAACCCTTTCATTCATGTAGGGAGCGCATTCATTCTCCTCAATATCTAAGGAGTTTGATTTAACATCATCAGCTGAAGTCACTTCATCAATCTCTGGCATGAAATTGAGAGGAATCGTAATGAGAGCCGATGAAGCAAGCATATAATCTTTTTGAATACAAGGGACAGATCCTTCATACCGATTACAGACAACATCACACATTTGGGGTTTTGTTGAGATCATATTTGTTGCAGATCTTGGATTGTGATAGAAATCACTAGCTCCCCCATTTTGACCGATCTCCTGGCAAAAAAGGATTCCTCTAAATTGCAAGAGTCAGAATCGGGATCGCTTTCGTTAAGCTCACTACAATCAAAGCTGCTACTTCGACCAGTATAGTTTGATCCACAATCACTGTCAAGGCTCGATTCCAGCCATGTAGTGCTACTACTACTAAAGGATAAATCCTCTAGCCAATCTTCTACATTTCCTCTCCCACAGACCATCCTTTCTTGGGTTTCTATTGAAAAAAAACATGTACTGCTAATAACACCTGCATGGCTTTCCTTTTCTCTCAACGAGTTGGTCCTTGAATGAGCCACATAGATATCAAGAAACTATGATTCTTCAAATGAATTCCACCTCACAATGTCATAGATTCTAAGTCTTCCTTGGTCACTTCCTTTGTTATGCTCCCATGAGGCTCATCCAATTTGAAACGCTAGATCTTCTTTTTATGTCTGGGCCCCTCCTTTATTCAAAACGCAACATTTTCCATTTACAAAAATGTTGGTTGTTGTTTCCAGGACCCATTTAAACATAGACTTATCCTCCCATAAAACATGTTGACTTAAAAATAGTAGTCACCTCTGTATTTTGTTCTTACACCTTGCTGGGCATGAGTTTTCTAACATGGTCTTCTAATGTGCTTTCCATAGCATATACACTTCTTTGTTCAAGAACGTTGAATTCATCCCCAAAAAATTTCATCTATGGCTCCAAGATTTGTTTCTCTTTTGCCACAAGTGGAAAATGAATCCCATAATAATGTTGAATAATACACTAAGTGTCCAAATGAATGGTTAAGCCATTTACTAAGAGCAAACTCAGAAACAGTGCAAAGCTTTTGTGCAATAAATTCACCATGAAGTGACCGGTTGACATCTACACATTTTTTCTTGATGGTTGTAACTGCTCCAGACATCACTAGGATGTCCCAGAATTGAAGAACGAAGAAAACTAGATCGCCAAAATATCAAAAAAGCTTATTTTGCAAAAGCACCAAAGTCATGCAAACAGGCTCGGAAACTGGCTTAAAAAATTGACACTGTGACCTAATCGGACCCTGCCCTCTAACAGGCATATTCTCTGATCTATAAATTGTCATTCCCCAAAATGGAATCTCATGATTGTACTCAAGTCAAAAGATATTAATCCTCGTAGTCGGTCCCTTAATTATGTTCTTTGTACACCACTGTTAAGAGTAATAAACTGCATTTGAAATCACCCTGGCAAAAATACCAAATAGATCCCTGGGAAGCCACAAACTGGCACATAAGTTCATTGAGATGTAAACAACATGATTCAATCATCATCTAGATCTGGGAGTCAATCAGGCAAAAGATATAGCTTCATGAAAATCAAGACTTGTAGAGATAGACCTAGAATACATAGAAAACAATGGAAAGTTCAGTTTGGAAACGCCTTCAAAAGATATCAAATGGATTGGTAGAGACCTCCAACCAGAACTAAAGGTAGAACTTCATGTTTTCAATGCAATGAAACAATAATTTCTCTGATAAGTAATATCAGGAAAAAGTTATAAATGAGCAAAGTTGACCTCCGACAAACTGGTGCACTTCACAATCTTTGCAAACAGTAGAAACTGCAATGGAATCGAATTGGGAAACACACCCACTGGATTCGTCATGAGCTACAAACTGACAAGGATGAAGTAAAACTTGTCTACAATGTAGGGAAATGATTAAAATCTCCCTACCAATCCATCAGGTGCAAATTATAAGATCACGAACAGGGCTCTCGACAAAACTGTGAAAAGGTGAAAATGCAGATTCTAGAAAACACCTCTGGAAGGGGATGAATAAACAGGGTCAAAACTTATCACAATAAATTTAAATAGGAAACATAAGTCAAATGAATCATACTAAAGATGCACCCATTCCAAAATTTTTGACACTTATCAGAATTCAAGATATTCAATTTGAAAGTAGTCCTTCCTGGTGAATTCTAAGCAATTTTCTGATTTTGAGACCCCCTAGGAATGAAATGATGCAAACCCATTTGAATATGCCATCTAAGGACTCAAAAAAACTTGATAGAATGAATGCAAAGCAATGAACACATAGACCTCAAGATATGACCCCAAATATGCCCCTACTAACATGCAATACAAAGCCAAAAATGAGCACTTAATCAAGAATTTTACATGGTACCTCAAAACTTCATTTTGAGTACCAACATTGGCTCTGTCTGGGGATGGATGAGCATAAGATCAGCACAAGAATCTTAGAATCTCTTGGAAGAGCAGACCACCCCAAAAACTAGCTTCTTCACCTTATCCCTCCAAACTTCTCTTCAACAACACAAAACTGGCTCCTCAAAACAAGTTCCAACTGAAAGAAAACTACACTACTATTGAAAGGAAAGCCTTTACAAATGTACAAACTTGTAACAAAAGAAACTGAAATGTTTAAACTGAATCAAAATTTCCCTCTGTCAAATACCTGGTTTTCTTTTTCACCATATGCAGGCAAGCTGAAGACATTATTTTCATTCGCATTATCACTCAAGTTGCAATCTCTTGTCAATCCATTATGCAAAAAGTAATCCACAAATTCATCATTGAATGTCTGAGAATCAAATTCAATCTAGACATACTGATACTCATTATACACATATTCATCACATTTATTTACATTATTAGTTTGCAAAGTAACATAATCTTTTCTATCCTTATCAGGCAAACTAACATTGGACTGACCTTCACAAACTAGAAGCACTCTAACTTGCTGATCATAAATTTCAAACTTGTCATCATCTTCAACATCCTCTTGCAAATCAAAAGAAAAAATATCATACTCACACTACTGCACATATTTTGAAATATCATGAGGCTCATAGTAGATAACTTCTTTCTAATCCGACTGAGATGATCCTAAAAAATCTGATTCACACCCAATTGCATCATTTGGTTCTTGAACTATTTCAGCTTCAAAACACATTTGTCTTTCTTCATAATCCTCAAACAATGGATTAGAGATCAAGTAGAAATCTTTCTCATAAAAATGCAAGTATGAAGCCGGCTGGTCTAATTCAATCTCTTCATCAAACAACTCATTGAAAAACTCATCAAACATTTCTTCACATTCACTATCATGAGCATTCTCAGCTGAAAAAGAAAATTCAGAATTTGGAACGGAACAAGACTCATCATTTGTATACATATCAGCATTATGCATTTCACAACTTTCCTCAAAAGGATGAATCAATGAACCCCCACATGAAACCTCAAGTGGACTACCCATGGTGCTTTCAACATCACCAAAATATTCAGTAATACCATCTGAATCTATACTTCTAAAATCAGTCCATTTTTCATAATTTGCACTATCATGCTCAACTTCATTTTCTAACCAGTTATATCCCAATGAATATAAATCATCATTTCCCATACTAAAATCAGATTCACATTCCTCATCAGATGAACATTCATCATCAACCAAAGAAAAATTACAAACATTATCTCCATCCACTCCACTTGATGAACTTTCAGCATACACTTCATTGGAGACAAAACTATGCGAACGATGAAATACATTTTCAGATTCCATTAAATGGTCCATACCTTTATTTACTAAAAACATTGTGATCTCTTCTTCATTCAGACCTTCACTTACTACTTCATCCTCACGTTCAAAAAATACATATGCCATGTAATCTTCATGTGGCTCTTCATTAGATCCACCATGCTGATCATAATCTTCTGGGTCACATGGTGCATGTACATCAAATGAATTAAGAACACTATTGACATTACTTGCATTAACATTTACATTAGCATTATGGGAAAGTTGTACAAGCATATATTCCTTCTCTAAGGCACAACTGTATGTGGATCTTCCCAAGTCCATTTCATCATGGGGCTGTATACAAACTAAAGTTTCATCCATAATGTCCTAATACTAAATTTGAGTGTCAAATATAATTTGATTTATACCAGTTGGTTGTACACCAACAAGAACATCCATCTCATCATGATACTTGCAAACAAGAGGAATATCTAAATCTCTGCAACCATCATTGTGTGCACACCTATGATGGGAGAAATCTTCATGTAGTCTTGGCAAACCAAATATTTTCATTCTGTCAATGTTTGAAGCCATTTGAAAAGCTTGATATAAACATTTTGGTTTCTTATCCCTCAACAAGAAACTCATCTTCTCATTGAATGCAGCAAGGTAAATGATAAGACATAATGCATCATGGGGTCTGCACTTTTCTAGAATTCTCTTCCATGTTTTTATGAGTCTGAGATTAAATGTGGACACTAACTCCTCATTCTCAAAGTGAATACCAATCAGATCAACTAATAGACTGTACTCACTTTCCAATTCTTTAAAATTCTCATTAAATGCTGATGCAAATTCCTCCCATGAGCTGATTGACTGAGGGAACAAAAGAGAAAACCATTCTCTAGCTTCTCCAACCAAAGATTGCACAAAAAGTTTCAAAACTACATCCTCACAGATAATTTCATAATCTTCCATTAAGTCAAGGAATAGATTCAAATGTTTTTCAGTGGATTCATCTTTCCTACCACTGAACTGAGGCAAGTTTTTTCTAACATCTGCAGGTATGAAATTTGGGAATCTAGGAATACCTTCAAAATTTAAAGTTGGGTGTGATGGGAAAAAAAACTTTCTTCTTCCTTCTAGTTGTACTGCCATGGGAGACATAGAAATACTAGATGACATACAAAGGTTGGGACATTTCAACTGATTTCCCCAAATACTTCAACATTGTATATATACTTAAAACAACTTAAGCCAGCATCACAATGCAGATTTCATTCATTCAAATGCTTGACTATACTTTGAAAGAATGTCACACACCATTATAATAATACAACTATAACTAACCAATCAACTGGTGTGCAGAATTTTACTCTTTTTCCCTTTACCAATAGTGTTGTAAATCACCAAATAGGGAAACTATTACTTCTAAACTTAATGTCAAGCTATGAGAATACGTGGATTTTACAAGTGTATTTTAGAAATCTGATGTATTGCTCCCATAGCTTGCAACATATGTCACTAATCTTTTATGTAGAGTTGCCACCTCTTTCAAAGAGGAAAATAAATTAAAATTTCACTGGTCTCTTGTAAACTTGTTCTGAATTCTTCCACCAGCAAAGTCATTGTGTCTTTAAATATTAAATCATGATGAACACCTTCTGAATCTTCATAATAATGTTCAGATTCTCAACTCTGTCCACAAATGGATATGGCTAGACTCAAGGCTCTAATTTTATTGAAATTTATCACAAATTCCCCAGCAGAGTCACCATTTTGTTGGTCCTAACATACATTCTTTCACAACTCACAAACTGACTTAAAAAGAGAAAACCCAACTTCGACAAGGCTTCAAATGCCTTCTGCACTTCAAGCTCCATAGACCTAGCCAAGCGTACCTCAAGATATCTGCTCACAACACCTACAAATTATTCCTTCCTCACAACATGAGCAAATATAAAAATGGATCAGCATGATATTAATGTCCTACAACTGGATTCACCCTTTCAAGTGAATCATTAGATGGTTTCCAACCCGCCATGCTAGATTTAACAATCAAAGTACCCAAAAATAGATTGGGAAATGGTTGATTGATTAAATTGGTGTTTGATTGGCAAATGACCTCTAACAGTAAGGATCATTGTATTCAATCCAGGCATGGAGTCAAAACCAATACATATAAACCTCAACTGCAAACCATGTTTCATTGATTGATATCCCTGAATTAATGCCTTACATTAACACATTCTATCACTCAATATGAAGAATCATACAAATTCATAATAATGATCTAATTTCCAATCTACATTTATGAATTTTATATCCTTCCTTAAAGGATACCCAAGTACAAATAGAAATATTCTCCTTTGGAGAAGACAAACTCAATATCCCTTGAATATTGAACTCATACCGAAATTGAAACTCAATACAATGAAGACAACTCCTTGAAAATCATACATGCCTTCCATATATTTAGATTTGCAATCAAGTTTACAAATACCTACATTAAATCTATGACAGAAAATGAAAAACACAGACCATTGCACTAGACAGCCATGAGCCAAATGGAACCTCTATTCTGGACCCCTCTCTTGGAGAACCCCCAAAAATTAGAACCCTGTACAACACTTAGAAATTAGAATAAGAAGGCAAAGGAAGAATCTCATAAATCATAACAAAGAGACACTTTTCTCCCTCTCATCTACTCATTGGATGAGTCATCCACCTTTAAACTAAAAATGGGACCTGCTCTCATCTCTGGAAAGCACTTGTCATCTGTTTCAACTGAAATGTGAGTCACCGGATGTAACAAACTCAAATATCTCATAAAAAATCCCTTGACCCCTATTTCATTCAACTACAAATATCTTGAAACCAGCTAGACCTACATCAAATCTGATTCCGAAAATGAAATCCTCATTCTCCCACCTTTCCGACGATATATAACACTTGATACCCCGGGCAAACCTGAAGCCACCAGCCATTAATTTCTCTCTCAGGTCTATGATTTAAATTTTTGGATTTATTCACTATGCCCTGCACTATAGGAATTTATCATTTTAACTTTGATTTTTCAAGCTATGTGCACATTGAAATCCAACTTGAATCTGAATATTAAATTCAAATTTTTACCTTACCACTCCTAACCACACATCAACCTTGAGTTAACCGGCTATGTATATCTCTAGGTCGCTGAAAAATGTGGCTAACTCCAGGTTTATTTGGTGACTAGGTGACTGGCTTATTCTCCTATTTGCAGAATGTTTGCCACTAACCATGATCTATTTGGGGACCACGCGACTGCTAATCTCATGATCATGGAATTATTGGGGCCTAACCACTAGCATTGAGCAAACTAGCGACTGGCGGTGTTTTCCCAGTCACCCAATCTTACTCTAATTGCCCACTTCCTTGCGTGAGTGCACGACTGCATGACAAATGTCCATCTCCAAAATTTGTTTCTTCTTGGGTGCGGGTATGAAAATTCAGGTGGGCGCAGCACAGACACGCATGGAGAGAGCCTCCTTCCTTTTCAACTTACTTCATGTGTTTGGGCCTTTGGTTATAAACACCTTATTTTACTATTTTCATATGAATGTGGGATCAAACTTTTCATAGTTTTAAAGCTCTACACATTTTCGGTCAAAATATGGGGGTCCCACCATGCACAGACACCACCAACTAAGTGCGCCCACCAAGAGCCTCTATGGTTCTTTCTTTACATTGCTTTGGAGTATTTTTGTTTATAAACATCACAAAAGTGCACTTTACAGTGCATGTGGGATAATGAATTATAAGAAAAAAACATCGAACGCTTCCTCCTCCTGGCTGACGGGAGATTCAAAAAACCTTAACCCCTTGAAATGATCATCAGCTTGAATAAACAACAAGACTTTCTCAATTGATTTTGGTGTCCCACATATACTTCTATTGATGCCTTCTAGTGTCGGTTGCTAAGCTCTATTCAAAGCCAGATGAGTCCAGAACAGAAATTGGACTCCATCCTTCCTCTTCTGAATTCTCATTCACATTCTCACTGCTTACCTTGCTACCTCTCTCTGAAACCCTTTCATTCATGTAGGGAGTGCATTCATTCTCCCCAATATCTGAGGAGTTTGATTTAACATCATCAGCTAAAGTCACTTCATCAATCTCTGGCATGAAATTGAGAGGAATCATAATGAGAGCCGACGAAGCAAGCATATAATCTTTTTGAATACAAGGGACAGATCCTTCATACCGATTACAGACAGCATCACACATTTTGGGTTTTTTTGAGATCATATTCACTATAGATCTCGGATTGTGATAGAAATCACCAGCTCCCCCATTTTGATCGATCTCCGGGGAAAAAAGGATTCCTCTAAATTGCAAGAGTCAGAATTGGGATCGCTTCTGTTAAGCTCACTACAATCAAAGTTGCTGCTTCGACCAATATAGTTTGATCCATAGTCACTGTCAAGGCTTGATTCTAGCCATGTAGTATTGCTACTACTAAAGGATAAATCCTCTAGCCAATCTTCTACATTTCCTCTCCCACAGACCATCCTTTCCTGGGTTTCTATTGAAGAAAAACATGTACTGCTAATAACACCTGCATGGCTTTCCTTTTCTCTCAATGAGTCCTTGAATGAGCCGCATAGATATCAAGAAACTGTGATTCTTTGAATGAATTCCACCTCACAATGTCATAGATTCTAAGTCTACCTTGGTCACTTCCTTTGTTATGCTCCCATGAGGCTCATCCAATTTGAAATGTTAGATCTTTTTATGTCTGGGCACCTCCTTTATAAAAAATGAAACATTTTCCATTTACAAAAATGTTGGTTGTTGTTTCCACGCCCTATTTAAACATAGACTTATCCTCCCATAAAAAATTTTGACTTAAAAATAGTAGTCACGTCTGTATTTTTGTCCTACACCTTGCTGGGCATGAGTTTTCTAACATGGTCTTCTAATGTACTTTCCATAGCATATACACTTCTTTGTTCAAGAACGCTGAATTCATCCCCAAAAAATTTCATCTATGGCTCCAAGATTTGTTTCTCTTTTGCCACAAGTGGCAAATGAATCCCATAATAATGTTGAATAATACACTAAGTGTCCAAATGAATGGTTAAGCCATTTACTAAGAGCAAACTCAGAAACAGTGCAAAGCTTTTGTGCAATAAATTCACCATGAAGTTACCGGCTGACATCTACACATTTTTTCTTGATGGTTGTAACTATTCTAGACATCCCCAGGATATCCTAGAATTGAAGAACAAACAAAACCAAATTGCCAAAAGATCAAAAAACCTTGTTTTGCAAAAGCACCAAAGTCATGTGAACAGGCCCAGAAATTGGCTTCAAAAACTGACACTGTGACCTAATCGAACCCTGCCCTCTAACAGGCATATTCTCTGATCTATAAACTGTCATTCCTAAAAAGGGCATCTCATGACTGTACCTGAGTTGAAAGATATTAATCCTTGAATTCGGTCCCTTAATTCTGTTCTCTGTAAACCACTGTTAAGAGTAATAAACTGCATTTGAAATCACCCTAGCAATAATAACAAACAGATCCTTGGGAAGCCACAAACTGGCACATAAGTTCATTGAGATGTAAACAACATTATTTAATCATCATCTAGATCTAGGAGTCAATCAGGCAAAAGATATAGCTTCATGAAAATCAGGACTTGTAGAGATAGACCCAGAATACACAGAAAATAATGAAAAGTTCAGTTTGGAAACGCCTTCAAAAGATATCAAATGGATTGGCAGAGACCTCCAACCAGAACTCAAGGTAGAACTTCATGTTTTCAATGCAATGAAACAATAATTTCTCTGATAAGTAATACTAGGAAAAATTTATAAACGAGCAAAGTTGACCTCTGGCAAACTGGTCCACTTCACAATCTTTGCAAACAGCAGAAACTGCAAATGGAATCGAATTGGGAAACAGACCCGCTGGATTTGTCATGAGCTGCAAACTGACAGGGATGAAGTAAAAATTATCTACAATGCAAGGAAAGTATTAAAATCTCCCTGCCAATCCATCAGGTGCAAATGATAAGATCACGAATAGGGCTCCCGACAAAACTGTGAAAAGGTGAAAATGCAGATTCTAGAAAACACCTCTGGAAGGGGATGAATAAACAGGGTCAAAACTTATCATAGGAACTTGAAATAGGAAAAATAAGTCAAATGAAGCATATTAAAGATGCCCCCATTCCCAGATTTTCATGACACTTATCAGAATTCAAGATATTCAATCTCAAAGTAGTCCTTCCTGGTGAATTCTACACTCTGCAATTTTCTGATTTTGAGACCCCCTAGGAATAAAATGACGCAAACCCATTTGAATATGCCATCTAAGGACTCAAAAGAACTTGATAGGATGAATGCAAAGCAATTATCACATCGACCTCAAGATATGACCCGAAATACGCCCCTACTAGCATGCAATACAAAGCCAAAAATGAGTACTTAATCAAGAATTTTACATGGTACCTCAAAACTGCATTTTGAGTACCAACAAAGGCTATGTTATACGACTTTCAAGCACAGATATCTTGGAAATCTAAATTTATCGCTCCACAATGTTAGTAAGGACCTTACTATAGTAAAACCTAAATTCTATAATTTGGTACCCACCAAAGGAAATCCCCCTATTTCTTACCCCATCATTACATCCGGAAACCACGATGCTTTCAAAGATAGAGAAGCTAGTGTTAAAAGAAATATTGAATTTTTTCTCCAGTATCTCCATATTTAGAAGCCCATGAAAGAAAACTAGTTTTACAAGTATTGGCATTTTAATGAGGTCAGTTTTGTAGATATGGACTGCTTTACAAATTCAGAGTCAAATAATCTAGTTGAAATTTGGCTTGAGGAAGGAAAATAACACAAAAAAGGAAAATTCGAAGCCTAGAATCAGATAAATCAGAATCACAAGCCAGAAACAACAATAGTACATGAATTTATGTAAATATCTAGTGCATGGACCCATGTAGATACTATATTTTAAATGTTGACATATTTAAGATACTTGTTTTATCAAGATTACCCTTTCTTTTTTTAAGGCTTTAGTAGATTTAACACTCGAAGATAAATGCATTAAAGAGTATCTTAACAAAGATTGGTAATAAGGATCAATACAATAAAAAATAATGATAACACTCAAATACTTTAAGACATAATAGATGTATGAGGATCTAACCTCAAAACAACATAAATTACTTAGTAGTCCAAGAAAGTCTCTTAACTTTTTCAATCTAAACATTATTTTACTTCCAATTAATTTCATGTTGTTTTGTGGATAAGATTAATGGAGAGTAGAAAATTCTTATCAAGATAGAATTTTGAATCACTAATTAATGAAAGCTCCAAATGTATTCGACAAACTAAGAAAACCTAGGTAGTAAATTAGTTCCTATCACTTACTGAATGCATCAATTAAATAAGATTAGTTGAATCAGCCACTAGATTGGAGACATAAGTTATCAACAACCTTGTTTCAGGTTCATAATGAGGCTCTCAGGAGCCAAGCCTCCAAATGACTCAATTATAAATCTTCATATCTTATTTTCAGATTCCTTTTAGAATGAAAATCTATCCCATATTTTGTAACTTTGGTGCTCCTCAAAGCTAGGGGACTGATTAAGGCATATCATAATAGAATTTGAAATTTATTATCTGATTATAATTAGATTTGGTTAAATCTAGATATTTGTAACTTATGGTCCTATGATGTTAACAACAGTATTATAGCACTATAGCAATCACTTTCTTTAGTTTCTGTGCTTTCCTCTACCTGAATATAAATGATGTTCTTAGCTATTATGAATCAACTTTTGAAATATTTGGGCATATTCAAATCGGGTGTCTTCACAAGTTAAGTTTATTTGGCTATAACATACTCTTCTCATTTTAATATTATAGAGATACTACATGGTAAAGGCTTGATTCTGATGTCTCTACCTTAATACAGATGTAGCTACATTTTATAATTCTTTGGTATGTGCAGCACTTAGCCCAATGCATTATTTGTGGTTCTGTATAGCCTCTTCGCATGCTATTAGTTTTAAACCAAAGATATTATGATATCACTTATTTGTATTACTAACCCCTTAATCATAAGATTTTTAGCAGAGTATTCTTAGAAATTTGAATTTATAAATATTTATGGAGATTCAATACCAATAAGAATATTTCCTATTACTAGTCCTTGGTCACAAAGGATATATTTTTTCAATGAATAAAAAATACTATCCAAAAATAATATGCACAGGCATGTCATATGGTACTTTCATAGCATTAGGGGTATCTTCTAGCATCTAGAGGATTAACTTTATTTTCTTGAAGTAAAGGTTAAATAACATTGGGCTTAAGCTAGTTTTACAAATGAGTATACTTCTCATAATATCATGTTGGTAGTCCTATTGATCTTGCCCCAGAAAGTGGGCATCAATTACTACATGTTTTTAGAACATGGCTATACATTTATAGGTAAAGCTCTCCTCCTTTAAACAATTGTTTCTATCATTTAAATGTAGTTGTCCTTTCTTCCATATTTTCTTCGGAACAACATATTCTTATTATGATGTTACTAACAAAGATCTTCGTCAAAGCTTAGAGTTTTTAGGTACTTGGCAATTTTTTGAGGAGTCTCTGGTAGGATGGGACAACCAAGACACAAACCCATATGATCGATAGATAACCTTGCAAAATCTTGACATTATTAGGTTCTAACTTCTAAGCTCTTTAGAAGGAAGGCTAAAATGAAAAATCATTTCAGTAAAGACTAGATAAGAGTAAACTCATACATGGAGTGTTAAAATTATAATATGAATTTGGTTATGGAGGGTATGCCCTCCTTTTTCTTATGTAGCAACTCCAGACTGTGGTCTCGGGAAAGGCTAGAGGTTTTCTCAACCCTGCTCTTTCCTACTAGCGCCTACACCGAGTGGGGTTTTGTATCTTTTCTGATTAATAAAATTTTGGCTTCGGCCTTTTACCAATTAAAAAAAAAAAAAAACATAATTTGGATTTTTCTCCTTGTAACTTATATGTTAAACCCTAATTAGGGTTTCACTAGACTCACACATTTGACGAGAAAGGGATGTTGGCACACTAGCGCATGCCATGATTCCACTTAAGAGTTGCATGTGTTGGTCATTATTTTATGTATTGAGTTTTAGAAAAGCTTAGTGTGCAACCTAGGGGTTGTTTAGTGATCCATTAAAAAAAAAATTGTTTTTTTGTTTTGTCCTTGTTTATGGGAATGACATTCTGGTATTAGAGCATAGTTTCAACACTTGGAACCTTAAACCATTGCATTTCTCATTTTAATATTCAAAAACTGTAAGATGCCCACTTGAAGCACGTCAAGAACATGAAAATGGAAATGTCTTATTTGTATTTCTCAGCACACAAGACGTGGAGTAGGGAGTCAAAGATATGTGAAGGAAATCATGATCCCTCTTCCTGAAAAACTCATGACCCACTATCGTAGCATAGTAACTACCTTGGAGGAAGGTGCTGGACCAAGCCCATGCTTGACCACCTAGATCTCATGTTATGTGGGCTCATGTTTATAGATTTAGAATCTTGTAGATGACTTGTAGCTTGGGTGCCCTCATGTAGTATCTTGGGGGATTATTGAGAAAACTAACCCAAGTAATATGTGGATTAGGAAGGAGTGCCTCCTAGGATGTTTTATATTGTCCTTAGTTTTGAGTGCCTAGAAACCCATTCATGATTCATAGTATGGTTAGCTTGGTAACCAAGGTAGTTATGTCACTAGGTGTGATAGGGTGGGTTGTGTACATATATTGAGTTCCTTGATGCACTTGGTAGCCTAGTAGCAATTCTCTTGCTAGCATGACCGTGTGTGGCGAGAATGTAAGTTGGGTGTCTATGCTTGGTAAGGGAACTTGTTAAATTTCACCTTGAGGATGATAATGCATCTTATATTTATATTATTATGGCATCATGAGACTGTGATAAAACTTTTTGTGTTAGGCCTTGGGATAATGGCTCAGGATCCAAGATTGCTCATGGATATTATGATCTATAGTAGAAGAGTGTGTCATTTTTGTGGGAGTGTGATATCTTATGTGGGTTGTTTCTAGTTGTGTAACCATGGGTACATGGTATTATGACCTTTAAAACCATACTTATACCCTACCACTTGTCCTTCTATGCCTCTTGTGAGTCAAATTTTTTATTATCATTTATGTTGTGTGGAGATTCCTACCACACCTTGAAGTGATGTCTTATTGCATAAACCCTTTTCTAGGTATGTAGAGAAAGATGTGTGTACCCTAGCTATGGGGAAGAACCTCATGATGGATTCAAATATGTTCCAAGAATGCAAAGAAAACCCCCCTCAAGAGTTCAAGGTCCATGTTATGAATTTTAGTGGATCTCTTTGTATATGTTTTGGGGTGGTAGAAGGATTTCATCTAACCAAATTTACTTCATTATAAGGATTACTACAAGGTAGAAGATAAGATTTTTAACGGTAAGGATATGGTTACAACCACCAGTATTTTAGTAATGCTTATATCTATGAACTGTATGTGGTGGATGTGTTCTCTAAGTGGATGTGAAGTGGTGCCCTCATTGTCCTGTGGTGATTCATCCCTCTTACATGATTGATTTCAGTTGCAATGCTTTGTGAGTGACTCTTTGATTTAATTATTATTCTTTTTCTTTGATTATCTTTTGTAGAGGAACTTTCCTCATGTTGTGTAGGCTAGCACATTTTGGTTATTTTATGCTTGGAAATTGTCACCAAATCTATATTTCCATGATTTATAAAAAATTCCATTTATTGTTGAAATGAGCTCAGTATTGTGAATCTACCCAGTTCATTGTGTGTCATTGACAATATGAATAAAGGGGAACACCATGAAGGACACACTTTATTATACCCTTGTTATGGTAAAGATGTGGTGCATGATAGTAACATAGTGGATGCATGTTGAAATTAGTTGTTGACTAAGAGTACATTTTAGAAGTTTCCCTTGTGTGGGAAATACTACCTACATTGAAACCATTATTGGTTAGATCATATCATGAAAGTGAGGTCTAATGTTGGTCTATAACATTAAACAAATGATTGGAGGATGGGCATGCCTCATTTGGAAATAATGTGAATTAGTGGGGATATGTCACTTGTATTTTAGTCCTTTCATTGCTTATATGATGATGTATGAATCTTTCCTTTCCGTTTGGGTAACTAGAATGTATGCTTAATGGGAACCCTGCTTGATTTCCATGATGTGTTTTGGAAAACTAGGAAAAATTCCTCTTCTTATCATGATTATGATGGATTGTTAGGTGTGACTTAGACCACTTTGGAGATGCGATCCATGTGGTGGGCCTTTATGGTTTTGATATTTTCATGGTGTTTTACACCCCTTTATGAGTATGTTTTAGTCATGCTATAATGTCTATCAAGTTGATCCCTCTTGGGGAGACTTCTTGTTAATTATAGGGGCTACTAGAGGATGGCTTGATTTGAGGTATCCCTAGGCTGGGCTAGAAGGTAATGGATTATTAAGCTCATCATTCTTTTAAAGTTTGGGAACTATGGATGAGTGTTTGAGGTCATCCCTTTTTGGACTCATTGATCACCATGTGGTAGGACTATGATACTATGGGTTAAGAGACCCTTTACCCCAAGGTTATGTGACCACTCATCATCATGGAAACATACTAATCCTACTCTCGGGGATTATCTTAATGTACTCTATTTATTCCTATAGATGGAAAGGGTGCATCAATGAGCCTCTATTTTGAAAGCCCTTGCTTGCGAGGGGAAATCCTTTGAGATATGACATTGGTTCATTCAAGTAAGATGTAGCATTCCTTTAATGGAGTGCAATATTAAAAAAATGGAAATTGTCCCATGTTACCGAGATGATAACTTGAAGCTCTTGGAGTCTCATCCCTAGAATATCTTGGGAGGAAATGAGTGCCTCATGTGTAGTTTTAGAGAAAGAGTTACACCATTTACGGTTAAGGAAATGCTTAGATGTTATCTCCTCTCAGATTTTGACTCGTGAAGGAAGGGATTTGTGAGATTCATCAATGATTTCTTTTGTAGGATGCATCCCTCCAATAGTTGTCAAACCAGTTAAATGAAAAACTATGACGTTGAAGGGTCTGGTAAGTATTCTTGTTCTAGGACAGTGAGACCGTGCACGTGTACCATTTCCCTCTAGCTTGACTTGTCAACTTCCAGGAGTAAGCCTAGTCCTTAGGGGGGATGATGTAGTGCATCCCTCATTTGACTCTTAACAAGAGCATCCTAATAGTGTTTTTTTGACCTTCACACTCATTGAGTAAAATTATATTGGTCCCATGTAAGGATGTACCACTAGGAGGATCTGATTTTAGAACATATTTATGTTTCCTTGAGTTGATTTGGGGTCATTAGATGTGGTATTGAATTGTTTTATGATGTTCCATAGTAATTAGAATGAGTCGACCTTGTGATGTACTCTATATCTTGTTACTTTTGTACACGTGACTATAATTCTAGGATGCACTATATTTTCAATAGGATTAATTGTATACATTTGATTTGTATGTTAGTGCAGTGGAGCACCTATTTTGAGGAAATTGAATTGGAACAAGGCACATTAAATAATAATAAGGAGAAATGTAGATTTTAAAGAAGTTAAATGTTGTTTCCTTGTGTATGTAATTTATTAAACATAGATGCAGTAGGAAGGGTGTGAAGAGTCAAGAATTGTGTACATAGAAATGCACAACTTAGAATGTTGAGATGTCACAATTGGATATGTATGCTCACATAAATGACCATTTAAGTTTATATTAGGTTGAGATGTGAACTTTTTGTAAGTTGAATTTCTAGGTCTTGATGTTCCACCATTCAGATACATTAGACTTACTCTGATAGTGATTTCATATCTTTGGCTTTATTTGATGATTCTTATATGATTATGTAGATGATGATGTTAGATATACCTTTATATGTTGATCTTGATTAAATGATATAGAAGGATAACTAAATTCTGAATCTTACATTTTGATGTAAATTGACTTATGAAGTAGAAATTAAAATGAGTAGGATATTGATTGTCTTACAAATTGAGTCTGCAAATGAATTAGGGTTAATTGAGAAAGGAGAAATTAAGTTAAAGTTACATATGTTTTATATGGAAATAGATTACAAATTTTTTTTCGAAATTGTGATGAAATCATGAAATATAGTTTTTAGTATGTATGTGTTTGTATGCTATCATGGATCCTGCACTTCTTTATTTATATATGTTTATGTTTTGTATATTCATGAGCTAATGATAATTTGAGCGAGTGTACATGGTTATGACCATGGTTCTAATGTGGGAAAATAAGGATGGATCTATGTGAAAATAATTTAAGGCCAAGGTCGACTCTAGGAAGAGAATGACCTTGTTGTTATGTGATTTTAATATCATAAACATAATACTTGATTGATTGTAGTTTTAAATGCTAATATGTACATAATTTGATGTAAATATTATATATGTTAATGTAAATATAAATTATCCAATAGGCATGCCATGTGTGTAAATAAGTAATGTGATGTATACATTTTTTGTGAAGTGTCACTTGACACTAGTATAATGTGTTGGCATGCCTAAGTGGAAAGTGGACCCTACCTCACCCTTAGGTCACCTTGTTAGTCCCTAGGTATTGTTAGTGGTTTTGGAAACCAAGGCAAGTGACATCACTTCCCATTTTCGTGTGTAAACTTCACTAGGGTTTTTGGAGGGTTAAATTGAGCCATAGTGTGTAGTTAGGGATAGTTTTAAGTACCCCAAGGTATGTGCATAGGTTTGGGGGTCAAATTTTACCCTTTTCTTCACCTAAGACTTCCAAAATACCTCTCAAAGTGAGCCTTCTTTGAGAGTGACGAATTTGAACATGTCTTCTAGGATAATCCCTTTCCCCATGTCTTGAATAACTATCCATTTCTTAAGCTCAGGGCAAGTGGATAGTGAGAAAGAACCAAGACACCTAACTTACCTTAGGATGAGGGTAGGAGATAAAGAATGTTTTTGAGCTATTAGGATAAAGAGTTACACTTCCAAATTATGGAATCTAGTATTTTTGGAGAGAATAGGCTTGAGAGGATCTAGAGGCTTGAGAAGGAGAAGGAAAGCTAGGAAAGAAAAGATAAGTTCTTCATCAATTCTACCATTTCCATAGCTTGAGGAAAGGTAGGTGCTTCTATCCTGGAAGTTTTTTTATGTTATTGTAATGTTTAATTTGAAATGATGTGAGACTATGTTGTGTTTGTTTTCATTTTGCCTTCATGAAGATCTCTCTTGTTTTTTCCCTTGTGTTGGTTGGTTTCTCTATTTTTGAAGTTGTCCTTTTGAAGTTTTGATTTTTTAGGTTTTCTCTATGTTTCATGAATTGGTCTCCAACATTTTTCAATCCTAGAGCTCCAATTTTGTCAAGATCTAAAAAACCCTAAAGCGCTAGGTCTAATTGTCTTTGAAAATCCAAAAAAGCCCTAAATTTGCTTGCCCAAAGTCTATTCAGTTGTTACCTTTTTTAAAATCACTTAACGAACTTTTAAAGCATGTGTGCTTTTTATCTCTGGTTAGTCGCTTAGTCTCGTAGTGATTTCAGCATATTCCTTTTAGTCTAGCGATTACCTGAAACCCTTTGTTGTGCAATCTCCTTAAAATGAAAGAATATTTCTTGTCTTATAACAAATTGGCCGTTGCCTTCAGCCACCAAGTCTCTGAATGTTTATTGTGAGATTTAGTGACTATTCTGATAAATATTTGTAAAGCAACTATAGTCATCCAATCTCCAGATGAAAATATCTTTAGTCGAGCGATCTCTGAATGAAATAATGAAGTGATATAATATTTAGCGATTATGAGGTTTTTCTTTGGTCGCTGAGTCTCCAAATGAAAGGTGGAAGTCTATCTTCTATGGGTCACCAGATCTCCAAGTTTCCAAATGATTAGTTATTTTATTCAGTGACCTAGAGATTTCAATTGTCATGTGTTCTAATTCTGGCAGTTATATTTCAAGCATTTTGTGATTCAGTGACATAGTTATCTCTAAGTCTCATAATGTAGCGCTTAATTCATGAAAGGTATAGCGACTCAGTGGGAACCCTAGGATGAAGGATTGATCAATAGTTGGTGTTTAGTCTCATTACTTGATCGAGGTTAAGAAAATCTTTTGGCGACTCAGAGAATGAAGGTTTTCACGTAGTCTCCAATTTTAACTAGAGTTAAAAGAAATATCTAGCGACTGGGAAATGTCTTTAGTCGCGTGGTCGCCAGATGATGGTGAGTTAAGAGAAAGGTCAGTAGATAAAAATTTCTATTCATTAATGCAATCTTGATCGAGTGGTGGTCCCGCAGTCTCCGAATCAAAACATGATTTAGAAAAAGTTCCAACAACCTAGAGATTTTCTTTGTCACCCAATCTCCAAATCGAACCCAACTTAAGTAAGATACTTAGTGATTGGGAGATTGTCTTCAGTCGTAAAATTGCCAAATGGTTAAAGGTTAAGTGTTGACCATGGATAAAAATTGGAAAAAAATTGAGTATCTGGTTGCCGGATTTTGTGACATGTCTTTCCCTAATTGGTCGACAAGGTAAGAAGGGTAATAAGCAAGTAAGTGGACCAAGCTATTGTTGTTGAATCTCCAGAGGAAATAAATCAAAGTTTTTCTATCTTCAATCATTGAATCTCTAGATGAGTCGGGAGGTTTCAAGAAAAGATTTTAAAAGTCAACAAGCTTCAGTGACTAAGAGATTCACTGTGGTCGCTAGATCTCCTGATGAAAAAAGAGATTGACTATAGTCACCCAAGTCTCAGAATTGAAAAATTTAAATGATAAGAGGTCACCCAATCTCTAGATAAATTTAATAAGGTTCAAATCATTTAGTGACTATGATTTCTCACTATAGTCGCTAGGTCTCAAGATAGAATGAATTCATTAAATAAATAAAGTTTTTCTTTTAGCCGCTAGATCTCTTAAACTATTGAGGAAACACTAAATCTTTTAGCGATTACAAGAAAGTGTTGTAGTCACTAGGTTGCTAGAAAATTAAATCTTGATTACCTATCATTGTCTAATCTTACGGCCAGTGAATTGAGTTCTGAGTGTGCCAAGTAATGGTGAAAGTGACATGGTTTCCAACTTTTCAGTCTCAAACAAGCTACTACATTCAATTCTTCAAAATAAATACAGGTAGCTATCACCCATTCTAAATTACAAAGCATTCTGAAGAGTTGGGGTGATAGAATTATAAGAGTTCTCATGATTTCCAAAGCATTTTCAAAGTTCAGTAAGTTCAAAGTTTTTAGAGGATTTTTAATTTTCAGTAAAGATTAGTCAATTAATAGCAAGTGAAGCTTCTACTAGAAAGGGTGCCAAAGAGAAAGCCAAGGAGAGCTTTTCAAATGAATTCCTTACCTTACTGCCTGGGTCATCATAGAATAAGAAGGTTAGTGACTATTTCTTTATTGATGATATTACATACTATAGAGATGCTAAGACTCTCAGTGTCACCGAAATGTGCTTATTCAAATATTTTTATAAGAATTCTGATAGCCCAGTTCCTGTCTCAAAACCTTGGACTTAAGGGTTGGCTAAGTTGATTGTTCCAAATGTTTTCATGGATGTAGACTTGTTAATTTTGTTAGCCCATAGACATGATCCCCTATACAAAAAAATTAGGAAGGGAGATGGTTCTCCTCTAGTCACACTTGACCAAAATTTTTTCATGAGGGCCTTTGGCATTCAAATTCCTATGGCTACAAAAATTAACCTACAAACTCAAGACAATAGATACATTAGAGAGTGTGCCTTGGTATCCAAATAAATTCAAAATCATGTTCCTAGAGAGAATAGGAATTACATTGCAGCAGTATCTGGGTCAACCCCATATTTCTATAAAGACCTCTGTTTCTATGTGAAGTACATTGCATATGGATTATGTAGATTTCTAGGAATTGATGGTGGAGCAAAAAGAATTACTTCTGATATCCTGAAGATGATACTAGACTCACATATTCCTCATGTGACTAGAGGGTATGATTACATAGGTTATATTATCAACAAAATGCATGAGGATTTACAAGCATTGAAAAATGATACATCTGTTTCTACACCAAGGTTTATGCATTATTCTATTTTAATGAATCTCATTTTATTTTTCAATTATGACATCATGGACCTGGAGGGCCTTCAACCACAAATGATGTGGAACAGATAGTCAAACCCAGTGCAGTTTTGGATAAGGACCTGGATTTATTCTTCTGCAAGGTGTGATTTTTGTGCATTTCAAAATTGGATGGTACAACCTATTCTTATCAGTTTAGGGTTGAATCTCTCAAGGTTGTCAACCAAGGTTTTATAATCAATAAGGTGTCAATAGTTTGTTGACAAGTGGACCAAAGGTCACAATTGGGGAGATATTTATTATGAGAAGGGCTATACAATGATTAGAGTCTATGGGTGCCCTCAACCACCCCACATTTTACTATTTTTTGTTCCACCTAGGATTGCATTTTTAGAATTCATCTAGCAGCTCATGCTGACTGATAAAGAGCACCTGGCTCCACATAGAAAGGGAACATTCACCCCAAGGCACTTCAAGGTGCATAATTTCACAATTGGAAAGAATGCCTTTAATCAAATAAATGATTGGTTAGGGCAGTTTAAGATGCATGCTGCTTCATATAGATATGTCGACACAAGGTTTCATGGTTTCTGCTAGAAAGTACTATACCGCTAGCATCCCATTGAATAGAAGGCATGAGGAATATCTTGAAGAGGACGTTATAAGAAATATTATAGAGGATGATGAAGTGGCCAGAAGAGCCGATCATATTAATGAGTTGTGTGTAATGGAGAAATAGTTAAAAGGAAAAGGATTGGCATCTGGAGGTTTCTTCCCCACATTGCCTTATCTCCAAGGACTGGAGTAGATGATGGCCCAATTTAATACATTAATGAGATCTTTTGAAGACCAAATTGATGAGAAAGAGAGAGGGAAAGAAGTGCACTCTAAATTAGATTATGATGATGATAGTGATGATGATAGTGATGGTGGCTTCTTAGTACATAACATCCTATTATGGAACAACTAATAGCTGAAAAACATGAGGCTGGCAAAAATGTAGTTGTTGACTGAACTGAGCTACATAGTTCTCAGGATACAAATGAGCCTCCTTCAAAAAATAAAAAGTTACTAATTGGATAATCTTCCCAGGTGAGGATTGTAGAGAAGAAAAATGAGAGAGTGGGAGCCCTCTTCACTGGAATAGGTGTCCATGACCACCAATTGAGGAAGAAAATAAGAGAAGAGAAGAGGAAGCAAAAACTTGAGGAAGAAAATGTTTAATTTCCCTTGGCTCTTTGCTAAGATGAAAGAATGTTGGAACAAGATGCATTCTTGAAGGATGATGATTTCATCAAGTCAAATGAACTCAAGAACTTCTTGGTATGGCTTAAGTAACAACAGGTTGCATCAGATGTCCAAATTTCAGAAGAAGGTTAAGTGCTTGATGAGGTAGTTCAAGCTTTGAGAGATTATGACCCTAAATCTGAGACTATCACCCCAAAGGAAGCTAGACAACTGGTCAAGGCTAGCAACATGCTACTTGTACCTAGGTGGGAATTATACTCATCATTCATCATTGATCAAATAAGGAGGTAGGATGATATAACATTATCTTCAGAGACACAAGTGGGGAGCTTATCAAAGGATTTGGGTATAGCCCAAAAAATCATGCATTGGCTCTATGGAGCCTATATCACAAAGACAAAAAACCCTCAATTTTGAATGTCAAAGAACAAATGGATGGTGATAAGATTGTGTGGTCAAACCACAATACAGGGAATTTGGAGATATCTCAGGTACTTACTCATTTGCAAGGCTAAATGAGGATAAAACCAAATAGATATTAGAGAGATATGGTACCCTTTTGAATGATTATAGTGCACTTTTAAAGGACAGGCTTGTGCGCATAATTAAAGAGAGGGCAATAGAAAAAACTACAGAAGAGCTTACTCAACAAGTCCTAAATGCACCTCCCCTACACCACCAGAGAAGCCTATATTACCAGAAAATAAAGATATAAGTGAAGAAGAGGCTGATGAGAAAATGAGATTAGAGAAGAATGAGGATATCTTACAAGCCCTATTGAATATTCTGCAGCATAGGATTAATGTGTTAAAGGATAAGGTGGATATTGCTTTTGCTGCTTGCAATAAATTGCCTGATTTGGAGGTAGAAGTGAATAATTTTGTTTTAGTTTTAAATACTTATTATGCAACTTGGTTAGCAAGGGCACCACTTTTTGAAAGATTAGCAGTTGTGCAATCTTTGAGAAAAGATATTCCAGAGATTGTTTTACAAATAGGTGAAGAGACAGATCAAATTAAGGCCATTTTGCCATTATTTAAAGGGAAAGAAAATCAAATTGAGGCCAAGATATCTATGTTTAGCTTAGATTTCAATAGGTTTATTCCCCCAATTAAAGGTGGAGATGGTATAATAAAGAGTTTGGACCAGTGGAGATTAGATTTTGATCCCCTATTGCCTAGGAAAGAGGCATTTCTTAATGAGAATAATGAATCAAATATGGAGAGGTTTAATGTTATTCTAGATGAAGCCATAAAAGCTGAGATGGAATTCACCAAATTCATAACAGATGTCAAGTTGATAACAGACGCCAGGTGGGAAAGACAAAAAGGAAAAACTACAACATGTTCAGAACTATAAATGGCCGACAGAGGAGGAAGTAACTACATGGGATGAGCTCACAAGGCCCAAGAAGGTAAAATCTACTGCAGTTGACTTCAATATCTTGGATGATGAATGAGGAGGACACCTGGAGTACTTGACACCTGACCTCAGAGCATAGAGATGGTAAGCTATCAATTAAGAATGGTGTAATGGTGGTCACCATATCTCACAAACAACTTTATGAAGCTATCATGAATACTGATAGACAAAGGTGTCAGTTATCAACGAGAAAGGAGTAGAATAGTCCAAAATATTTTTGTTTTTCCACCGCTTGAGGGCATTTCTTGTAACTTATCTTTTACGCTTTCTAGGTTTAGGGCTCCAACCATCTGAAGCTTGTTGCATTCTCATTGATAATAGAATTCCAAGATGGTTGGGCTATATATAAGTTGTAACCTCATTTTGAGGG
This sequence comes from Chamaecyparis obtusa, assembly GCA_027943335.1. Classification (NCBI taxonomy): domain Eukaryota; kingdom Viridiplantae; phylum Streptophyta; class Pinopsida; order Cupressales; family Cupressaceae; genus Chamaecyparis; species Chamaecyparis obtusa. Next base: position 154,961 of record BSBK01000468.1, on the reverse strand, counting down.
GTTCTGGTTGAAAGATAATAGAGAAAAATTGAATACAATTGCTACAAAGAAGACTTCTAAATTCTGTGTCTGACCTTCTAAGCATGAGATTTTGTATGTAATTGATAGGCTTATTTTAATACAAATACACTACAATTTCTACCTTATATTATTGTTGTCTCTTTTCTTTTCATGTTTTTACTGTTGTATGTTTTATATGTAAGGCATTTAAAATATATCAGTTGTCAAGCAACTTGACTAATTGATTATGAGTTTCTTTCAAGGAGAGAATTAAAATCCTCATTGTCAATTTTAGAAAGTAAACATATTTATAGAGATTTTTGATGATAATAATATTTGGTTGATAGAATAGTTTGTAAGGCATTCTATTCAGATTGTAGATAGTTTGTAAGGCATATTGTTGTATTTCTTTTAAGATAGCCCCGTGGATTCACAGTTAGACTCTTTTTGTCCATTGGATTAGGCACTGGTTTAGTATTTATTTCTTATAAGTTATCTTTCATAGTCTCTAAAACACTAAAATTCATTTCATTACCAGTACTTTTATTTTTAAAAGAGTTCTCTGTATGTGTTGAAGGAACTGTATCTAGGTGGTATAGTTCATATTGTTGATTCCTTCAAGAGAGAATCAAAAGGTTACCCTTCCTTGAGTTGAACTTAGAAAAAGAAGAAGGATGAATATTCTTACTCTAGTGTTCCATGCTATTACATTTATAGTTTCTATAGTTATACTTTGTATCAGGATGTTCTGGGTAGTTTGTAGAGTAGTGATGTTTTATTGAAGTAATTTGAAACAAAAATAGCATAGTAGTGAAGAAATTGATCCACCATTTAAGTTTACTTTCAATATAGTAACTTACAAAGGCAACACCCACCTGAGTCCTATGGAGCTTGAAGAAGAAGGAGGATCCTATCCAATCGTCAACAATTAGAATCTTTCTTGCAAACTTGAGAGTTCATCAATTTGAGAATCTAGCACATATATTTATCAAGTTTGATCCTACAAGAAAAATCTCTAACAAACTGGCGACTCTGCTGGGGAATAAAATATTTTACAAAGTTATAAGTAATGCAGGTTTCAAGTTGAGTTTGACTCCTGACCTGCTTATTTCACACCAGTCAATCACCATTGAATAATGGAGTTATCCCTTTATCTCTCTATATCTCCTCTCCCTTTAGAGTTTTCCTTATATACTCTCCAAGGATAATATCTCCAAATTCCCAACCAAATTGGGTGGCAACTCTCTAAAAATCTCTATACTAGTGCTATATAAAAGGTTCACCATTTTACAATGAGCAATAGAAATACAAGGTCCTAGAGAAAAGAACATCTAGAAGAAAATTTAGAAGGATAACTCCCAACTACCTCAAGGTGTAACCAAATGAGGAGGGAGAGAAATAGAAATGACATGTCTTTCACATGGAAGCAAAAGGGAGATGTGAGGTTAGAGGATCAGGTTCAAGAAAATCAAGAAGGAAATGCATCAGAGTATGAGGAAGCAGTTGATTTGGGTTTAAATTAGTATGATGATTATTATTCACCCTTTGAGAAGGATGGAGGGAGAGAACAACCTCACAAAAGAGGAATCCCTATAAATACTAGAAGGTCTAGAAGCCAAAGTAGGAATAGACAAGATTTTGTTCCTCCTTTTCCCCTTAGTTCTTCGTTGCCTCAGGGCCTCCAAGCATTTGATGACCACCAGGAGGAAGTCCTTGCCCAAAAATCATCATTAGAAACAACTCTCCTAGACTCTGAAGAAATTTTTGAGGAAGTGTTTGAACTAGAAAGGAAGATCTGAGAACAAGCTGTAATAAGGTAGAATAGAGAGAAAGAGAAAGAAGAAGAAATTAGACATGCTATGATAAGAGCTAAACGACTGAAGAAACAATTATTGGATTGGGAAGCTATAAATTATGTTCCCATATCATAAAAAATAAAGGAACAACCCATTATCCAAGAAATACATGAAATAAGAAACCCCAAGGATAAGGTTAAACAAAAGGTTATAGCAGTTTTAATTAATGAACCAAACCATACCAAAAACTCTTTAGATCAAGCATCAATGTTAGATGTTGATCTTGAGAAGGCCAAAATAGAATAGGAACTATTGGCTAAAGAATTAGAAAAGGTAGAGCTAGAGGCTACTACATTAGAAATGAAAAGAAAAATTGAGTTTCTTAGACAATATTCAGGACCTTCTAATATAGTTTCCATTTCCTTAGTACAAGGTCCAAATATTTTAAATGTTGGCAAAACAATCCCTTCATTAGTTGTCCCTAAGGCTTCCACTATCTCAAATATTCAAACATCTACATCTCTAGGGGTTAGTCCATTCCAAACAAGGTCCATCCATGAAAGATATAAGCAATTGGTTTTTCATGGAATCCCTGGATATCCAAACCCCATTCCCGATGAAATTAGAAAGAAACTCCCAAAATTCACTAGCAATAATGCTATCACCTTTGAAGAACACTTGAAAAAATTTATGGATGTGATAGATGACTATAACATAGAACTTGATGATGTAATCATGAAACTTTTTGTTCAGTCCCTAACTAAGGATTCTAGGGATTGGTTTAGGGGATTACCTCATGCCATTATAGGTTCTTGGGACTAGTTCAAGCATTATTTTAAAGAACATTATGGTGACAAAACTAATGAAGGCTTCATGTTGAATGAGTTCAATAACATCAAGAAAATCCAAAATGAGGGTGTTGTTGAGTTCAACATCATATTTTAGAAGGCCATGCATAAATTTTTACAAGTTATCAGGTTGGATGACAAAATATGTTTAGTTACTTATTTGAATGCTTTTGATTCAAAGATGGGGTATCTTTTGAGAGACAAAAACCCTAGAAACCTTGAAGAGTCTTACAAATTGGTCATTAACATAGAAAGTACCAGAAGGATATCAGGAAAATTAGTGAGAAGGGATGACTATAAACCTCAAGTTTCAAATAGAAAGGAACCAGGAAGATTTGATACAAACTAAAAGAGGAAGATAGCTTAAAACAAATCCTGAAAGCTATAAAATATTTGAAGCCAGGTGAGAATAGAAATAATAGAGTGGTAGAAAATGATAGACCATCTTTAAACAAATTTAATAAGTTACCAAGGATGCAGAACCATCCTTACAACACTCAGTGGAAGGATGGAAAACCAATGCTTCCTGAAAGAAGGGATAAACCCAATGATAAAATTCTTGACCCCTTACACAAAAAATTCATTTAACATGATTGAGGATGTTCCATGGTGTATTTTTTATCAATCACCTCATGACCCTTACTACTATGTAGTTGCTCAAAGTGTCTCTGGAGATGGAGAACAAGAAAATAATGATGAGGAGCCTTGTGATGATCAAGGATGTTCCATGACTTCTTCATATATTTATGATGAAATAGACTCCACTGAAGAGGATGAGGATCAAGATGTTTTTAGTTCCCAAGTTAGAAATGAGGTCTACCATCTATAGGTCTTTTTTGATGAGGAAGATGATCAAGTAGATAGGATCCATTGTAACACTTTGAAAGATGATGGATCAGTCATGTTAAGAAGGCCCTCTAATGAGGAGATTGCACAAATTACATTAGATATGGTCACCCAAGCTAGGAGTAACTATAATTTAAGAAATAGAGTGGTAGGTGATCTAAATCATAAGCCAACTGGTATATTCATCAAGAAATCAAAAAAGGATGTGAAACAGCCTCAAGATAAATAGAAAGCTACTGAGATTGTCAACAAAACTAAGGTCAAGAAGAATGTCACATTTGCTACCCCTAATATGACTTATAGAGTGAAGGCTAAACCCCTTTAGCAAACTGTTATCACTTCCCAAAGGGAGGTAAAAACCCAAAAGAAATATCACCCTAGCCTCACTAAACATGAATAAAATAAGGAGGTCATTGTCATTAAACAAGATATAGTTGATCCAAAGTATATCTCAGTTGACATGAGTAAGTTGTTATCACAAATTACTATCAAGGTTCCTTTGCTAGAGATGATGAGAATAGAGGAACATAAAGGGAAAGCCTTAAATTGGGTGAATGGAGTTACTCCTACTCATACCCAAAGTGCCACTAAGGCTAATAAATTGATTTATATTGTAAATGACTCAAGTGAGAATCAATATGGGGAAATTATCTCTGAGATTCCTCAAATTTATTTGGATACAAATGTTGTCAGTACTGTATCAGGAATAGTTGATCCTTTCTTTATATCTTTAGTTATAAATGGGAAGCACTTAAAGAACTACATGATTGATTCAGGAGCTTCTAATACTATTATGCCTACAGAAGTAATGAAGTCCCTAGGATTAAAAGTGGATACACCTCATGGGAGATGTCAAGCCATGGACTCCAGAGAAGTACTAGTTGTTGGTACTATTAAAGCTTTACCTTATAGGCTGGAAGCTTACCCAAATAGGCTATTAACTATGAGTGTCTTAGTGGTTGATTTTGGTACTCTCAAATTTGGAGTGACCAATTGAAAATTTTCTATAAGGCAAAATGGGTCCCCCTAAATTTTTTTTTTTGAGAAGACCTAATTGGTGTGCTTGTAAAAGTTACCCTAATGATTTTTATGAGATAAAACTTGGGGAATAGGTTCAACACCTTTCATTTGACATATGTAGTGGGTTCCAGCTCCTAAATTTTAAATCTGACATGTTTAGGGAGTAATTATTTTGAGGTGTTCACTTAAATCTGCATTTTCACGTAAGTGTTACTTTGTTGTACCAGGCTTAGTTTGTATTTGAATATCTTGTGTCCTATTAGGTTTCATGTCTCACCACTTTGGAAATGTTTAACATGTATATTAGAGATCCTATGTGTCAAGTCTAAAGATTTTTCAAGTCCATTTGATAGGTTTTTGGATCCCCCAAAGTTGGCTTTCTAGATTTGTCCTATTTCTTTGTTCTACCTAGAAATTTGATTGGCCATGTTTGATCGATTGTAAATTTTGACCTTGTGACCTAATTGAGAAAATTACTTTTGTATTGTATTCTAGAGGTCAGATACTTCTTTTGTTTCAGTCTTTAGGTCACGAAAGAGTCTATTTTCCTAGTTTGCCAATCTGATTCCGTTTGCAATTTCTAACAATTTGATGTAGATCAGTTGCATAGTTTAGTCGGAGGCCCTGTTCATGATATTATATCTTGAATAGTGTGATTGGTCATATCAAGAAAATAGTACCCCTATATTGTAGAAAATATTTACTTTAATTTGGAAAGGTCTCAGATCATGAGGGTTTTGTATGCACACTTCCCAGATGCTTTTCATTGGTAGAAATCAGTATTTCTCTTATTTTCTTGTGCTATATCTCCAAGTGGCTACTTTCAAAGGTCTACCAAATGTGACCAGTTGACCATCATGAGTTTCCTTTCTAGATTCATGCTATCCATATAGCATACTTCTAATATCCAAAAGCTTGGGTCTTCAGGAGGTTGCTTGACTTGTTTTCAAAGTGAGAACCAAATGCATTTCATTAGGGTGATTTGCAGAATTATTCTGAAGAGGCAACTTTGATGTATAAATTTTTTTGACCTATTTAGTTTTGTCAGATATCACTTTGCAATGTGGAGGAATGCTAACCATAGAATGTGTGCACCCAATGCCATGTCTCGGTTACTTGATTTTGTCAGTTTTTAAAGATGGTTCCTGAGACCAATTGCTTTTTGTATGGTTAATTTGTAGAGGTGTAAAAGATGTATGGTTGATGATCCTTTGTTGCATATGGATGAAACTTCTGATGTTGATTGCAATTCATATTTCCAAGACAAGGTAATGATGAATGAGATATCAGATGCTCATAGAGATTAGGAAGATGCTAAAGCATGTGTTTCAAAAGGGAATGATATGTTAGAGGATGGCAACATTTGTGGAAGTGAATGCTCAGTATATGATGATCAATTCAGCATATGAATTGTTTGTGTGATGTAAATTATATACATAGTGAGAGGCCTAAGGATGATTGGTGTCTTTCCCCATCTCCTCCGGTTGAAGAAGATAGATTGAATTTGTCATCAATTCTTGTGCCTAATGATAGAGATGTTAATTTTGTTGATATCTCTGATTGTGAGTCATATGCTGACAGTTATTATGATAGCAGGGTTACTGATGTCTTTGAAATTTTTAACAATGATATATTTTATGAGGACATGGATACAAATGTGACATCTCTTTGCTACCATGCTCATGAAGGTATGCCTTGTGTACGTGTTGGGATCCCACGCATTAGTCTACATAATAAAGAAAATAGGCTAGGTGAATGATATGTATACTGTGTTGAAAAAATACAAAAGCATGTACATGTGAATGCATCTGAAGATCAATTAATGTGACCATGTTTTAGGCTGCAACAATTCTCTTTTCAGAATCCACATTGGTAAAGCTAAGAGTAAATTGTAGTAGGTAGCATGTACAAATTAATGGATTTTACAAACATGAATTTGTAGGAGATAGAAAAATAGTCATATTGTAGGGGGAATAACTTTCAATTCAACTATTGGATCAGGCTAAATTTTGGATATGTTGTCACAAATATAATTCTCTAGATGCTCATCGGAGAAATTTTCTTAATTCATCTTGGTTCACGAGATATGGTTGATTGTGTGTAGCACTATCTAAACTACCCATAATAGTCACAAAGAACATTTATCCCACATTGACTGAGTAGATGCATTTTTTTGTGTTTAAATACTCCAGCGCTTGCATCATAATGTGAATAAGGAAACAAGAGATATGTTGGTGGCCCCTTGGTGGAGGACTTAGTGCATGGTGGGCCCCAAAATTTTGGCGCCCAATTTTCAAAAGACTTTAAAACTTCATGGAAACATTGTCCCATATTCACCCCATAGTGCATATTCAAGATGTTTATAAGGAAAAATTCAAACATATGAAATATGAAGTAGAGATAGAGGCTATTTATGCGTGCATGGTGACTGGTGCCTTGATTTACATGCTCATGGCTGAGGTAAGTAAATTTTGTAGATAGTTGGTAGATGAGGTGTCAGTGATGATGTGGCAAAAAGGGACATGGAAAGCAGCCTCCAAGTCTCATAAGGAAACCATGGTCAAAGAAATCTCTCAGAGACTTAGAGATCAAGCAGTCTCCAAGTGTCTAGATTGAGTAGTCTCCAAGTCTCCAGATATATTCATTTAATGCAATGTATATCTTATGTAATTTTTTTTTTATCTAGGTTATTTTGATACACCGTAGATCTTAGCATTTTGTCTAAGATTTGCAAACCTAATTTTGTAAGCAGCATAAAATAGTATGCTATATAATTATATGTTTACATCATTTCTGGTGTGAACTAATGTATGATTGAAGAAGCACTTGAAGTACTTTCCTAACTTCAAGATTATTAGTTGGCAAAGAAGAACAGTATATAGAGGTAATTAGATTGAGCAAAATCAGGTCAAGCTAACCAAGCAAGTTCAAAGCAAAGATTCATTACAGTAAATGTGATATATATTCAATATTGTATTGATCTCTATCAGACAAACTAATTTGTCATTAGCAGATAATATCATATTTCTTTCTAACAATTGTAATAGAGTTTTGGTTAAAAATCTTAACAGAGTAGACTTGATAGTCTTTTTGTAAATCTCTTAATCGAGTGCACAGTCAAGTAGTGTTGCTAAAATCCTATCACTAGGTAGATCTAGATGATCTAATATGTTACTCCTAATAGGGTAAGATCACCAGAAGTGATCAACACTTGTAGCCTTAATAGGAAAACCTTTTCTATCTATAGTAGTAAATAATTTGTGGGTGTCATCCCCACCACAATTTTTACCTTCTAACAAGGGTTTTTGAGTTACCAAAATACTTGTGTTATGTGACTGTTATATTGTTGATTTCATGTTGTTTACTTTTACAAGTTGAATGAATGAATGAAACATGCATTAGATTCAAGTTATTTTGGAAGGTTACATTGTTTACTAGTTCAAATCTGAAGGTTTATAAGTGAAATTTTTTGTGGGCACTGATTCACCCCTCCCCTCTCAGTATCCTATCTCTCCTAATTCCAAAAGAGGAAACCCCGGCCAAGGGAAAACCCTAGTGGGGATGGTACCCACAAATGATCCACTAATCAAAAGTTTCTAGTTAAGGATGTTGATCTTGTTAGGAGTCTATTACATACATATAGTGTCTCTGTCCTCATTAAAGGACTCTAGGCCTTGTTAGAAGCCTCAAACTTGCTAAGAGTTTGTATATAGAATAGAATGATTAAAAAATGAGCTCACTACCCAAACATGTAATATAAAATGATATCTGATCACAAAAAGGTATAGTACATAACCTTTCAGTGCTGTCGAATAGCTTTCCTATTCTGATTTAGCTTTCTAGCTTCTTCACTTTCATATACAAAGTTTGCATTCTTTTCTTTACAACATATATCTTTGCATCATATCACTACAATATCTTATTACATGATGTGTATCACTTCGCATTACATACTTCTTACATTTATACAAGCTATTAAGAATAATAACTATTACGCACTAAGTTTGCACCCTTGTTTCAAGCTCTCTTGGTCTTGATAACTTAGTATAACATGGGAATCATCTATAGGTGTGGGACCTCTGCTAACTGAGATGAGACCTCTAGGTTCTAGGCTGGTTCCTCTTGGATAATCACTTTAATTTTCACTTTTTGACATGAAAGTAAATTCTTGAGGGGAAAAGGGATAGAAGGAATGCATGAAAGGGAAATAACTAAAAGCACACTATCCTACTAGGTGCTACACTTAAAAATATGGTATGAATTACAATATGGAGGATGGAATTAGTGCATAAACTTAGGTTTAGGAGATCACAACTCACTTGATAGGCTTGATCAATATTTCATAGAAGGGTCTACAATAGAAAGAGGCTATTTAGGGAAAGAGAGAATTTCACAAACAATAGCATTCCTAAGAATTTAGACACAATCTATAACCTACAAACAAACATTCACCTCTGCAACTAGGTATAAGAATGAGATAGATTGTCAGGGGGTTGAAGTGTACCCACAAGATCATTCAAATCAAATCATCCATAGGAATACACATGAATTATAGAAAGAAAGAGGGATCAAGAACCCTAAGATATTACTAAAAACATACATATACTCAATTCATTAAGAGAAAATTCAGACAAGAAGGCATAGGGATAGAAAGAATGTCACAAAATACCTTTGCAATATCTAAACCTCAATGAAAGGTTACACAAAGCAGAAGCTAGAAGAAAGAAAGAATGCCTCAGATAACTCCTCAAAAAGAAAATCTCTCTTTTACAATTGTAAACTCTGAGCTCTAAAAGCTCTAAAAAACTAATATATACATCTCCTCAATTGCACACAGGCAGGAGCAAAAATCTAACTAGGGTTACATAGATTTTCATAAAATAATCAAACCCTAACTCTGTCATATCTAATCATAAATGCATCGTAGAGATATCTTGGTTGATCATATACTTGTTTGTGTGTCCATTTCATCTCTATATCTACCTACAGACAAGCTGCCTTGATTCATCTACCTTTCTGCAACTCGGGCTCACCATAACTATTCAAATCTGGTACTTTAGATATTTCAATTTAAAAGAATATAACAATCATAGGTGGCACCAAGATTTTATCTTCATCAATAGTTGATAGTTGAAGTTGATCTCATTTTAAAACATGGTTGTAGATCTTTCATTTTACCCGGGCACTGCTTTTGTTCTTAACCCTAACTCATTTGGCGAATACACAACTAAGGCTTTCATTTTAGGTTCTCCTTTCCCTTTAGTCACTGAATCTCTTGAACTTTTCATTAACTCTAGCTTATTCTAGCAATCATGTGACAAGGACTGATCCCACTTTGATAGTCACTGAATCGCTTGAGGTCTTCAAAATATTCCTTCCAATTGAGTGATTTCCCGACTGAAGAGAAATCTCATAGTTGTTGAATGAAAAAGAATATTATCTCTTTCATTGGGTGATCACCTGACTGAGCTACAAACCTGGGCCCATCCTACCACTTGTCATCATACTACTAGCCAAGAACCTTGGATCTATTTGACATAGAACCCACCTGACAGGAGCGTTGAGCTAGAGAGAGGATCGATGGTTGTCGCTATACCACGATGCTTAAAAAGGAATCACCTTTATTCAATGGGATAATGATAGTCGTAGATCATGCTCGAACCTTAACTTCTTCAGAGCCGAGACCACTAGAAATAAGATAACCGCTTGCTAGATCACTGGATGTTAAGGACTTGACTGCTAGGAATAAGAGATCTCATGAACACATAGTCACTCAGTCACTGAATAATATCTTAACCACCTCAAAAATTGGAGACCTAGTGACTACATCTTTGAAGAACTGGGCTTGCCCTACCAAGTGTCACCATGTTATTTGCTTTCGACTACCTCCTCAGCTCAGACAATAGCTAACTATTCTACCCAACAACCAATAAAAATTGAGCACCTTAGCACCTCTTGACAACACGGACCCATGACATTCTTAACCTTTCATCAGATGGTTGTCGCTATACTACAACCTTAAACATCATGCATCTTATCCGAGCGGTATAACGACAATCATAGATCATGTCTGAACTTTAACTGCTCCAAAACTAAGATAGCCAAACATAACAGTAACCGCTTGCCAGATCATTGAATGTTAAGAGCTTAACCATTGGAATAGGAGATCTTGTGACCAGTTAATCACCTAGTCACCGAATGAAAAGAGAATATGCTTTTCGACTGGGAGATCTTGCAAACAAAGGAGATCATAGGGTCAAGAGATAGAAAGGAATATTCTGCTGGGTCTTAGAGATCTTGCAACTAGCCTTAGAATATAAAGCACACATGGGAAATGGAGACTTAAGTGGCCAAAAAAAGTAATGATAAATTAGAACAAGCCATAGGGTTTTTAGGGTTTTTTGCCTCCAACGGTCACATTTTCAAATAAAAAGGATTTCAAACTAGGGAGTTAAATAATTGCAGAGACTAGAGGAAAAGATGCAAGCCTATAAAAATTATCAAGGTGCTCAATAGGGTTTAAATGCAGACCTCTAGATGGAGTCTACCCTATGGCCAAAATTGAATATATAGGAAATTTTGGACAACATTTTGGTGATTTTTGTTGGATGTCAGCCTGCTAGACATTAGATCAGTGGCCTTAACATAATCCATTGGGCCTAGGAATCATCTCAAGAACACAAAAACTTTATTTATAGAGAGACAAACTTGGAATTGGGAGGAACAAAAATGTGCACGAGCACTTCTTGGAAAATAGGAAAAACTAACCTAGAAAGCAGGGACAAAAAATAGGAAACATATTTACAGAGATTTACAAGGAAGGATTGGCCTCAAAGAAAGGCTTCAGGTGGAATCCATTAACTGATATGGGTAAGGTATCTCTTCCAAGAGTTGATAGCTAAAAAGCATTAGGCCCCTTGCATTCTGTAATAACAAATGGTCCACCCCAAAAGGAATCAAACTTTGTATGTCTGCCAGGCTTTGATCTGAATTTATCCCACTTGAGGACTATATCTCCAATTTTGAAATTTCTAGCCTTGGCTCTTTTATCAAAACTCCTCTTTGTTTGAATCTAATGGAACTCCATATCTTTCATGGATTTAGCTCTGAGTTCTTCTAACTCCATGAGTTGAGCATACCTGATTTGTAAGGGATCTCCTTCTTCAAACAAGACATATTAAGTGGCCAAGTCCAAAGTTGGCAATTCAGTTGAAATGGACAACTTAGCCTCTCTGCCATATACTAATACATAAGGAGAATTCCCAATAATCTTCTTTGGGGTGATCCTGTCTAACCATAAGGCAGACTTCAACTTAGTATGCCAATCTCTTTGGTTATCTTGGAGATTTTTCTTGATTATCCTAATCAAGTTCTTGTTAGTTGATTCTGCCAAACCATTGTCCTGAGGGTAGTAATTTGAACTTGTATTCAGATAAATGCCATTTTTGATTGCCCATTCTAAAACTTTAAGGCTGGTGAATTCCAATGTATTATCTAATATTATGGAGTCTAGAGTGCCGAATCTATGAATTATATCATCATAAAAACTCAAGACAACACTCTCATTTGATTCTTTGAAGGAAACTACCTTTGTCCATCTAGTGAAATAATCTATTGCAATGATTATCCACCTGTGGCCTGCACTAGATGGAGGATTAATCATGCCAATAAAGTCTATGCCCCATCTCATGAAAGGTTGTTCTATTCTGATTGGCTGAAGGGGTAGAGCTGCAAGCCTTTCTTTTCCTACAAACATGGCACATTTGATGCATTTTATCACATACTCATGACTATCCTTGAAGATAGATGGCCAATAGTATTTGGCCCTCATGATTTTAAAAGCAGTAGTCCTAGGAGAAAAGTGACCTCCAGAAGGCCCATCATGAAATTCAAATAGGACATCAACTATCTTTTTTGAATCAATACATCTTAAAAGGACACCATTGTGATCCTTTCTAAAAATAACTTCATCTATCAGCACAAAGGGAATAGATTGTAATCTATAATATCTTCTCTTTGCTGAATCTAGGTGTATAGGACATTGTCCTATCTTCAAGTAATGAATCATGTTAGGAAACCAACCTGCTACCTTGGCATGTTCTTCTATAGAATGCATGACTAGAGATGCATCTATTTGCTCTAATTTCTTTGAACTTTCATCCTCTGCCAAATGCTCACAAAGACCTCTTCCTCTAACCAACTTGGTGGTTTGGATATCAATGTCATACTCCATCACTTTGGTAATCCAACCAGCTCTTTTCTCATTTAGGTCCTTGGAAAGAAAAAATTCTTTGACACTTGGATGAGTAACCTTCAAGTGTACCTTGCTATGGGTCAATAAATATCTAAACCTTTTAAGACTTTTTACCATAGCAAGTACATGTTTTTCCACAAAAGAGTATCTTTGTTCATACTCTTCTAAACCTTTGCTAAAGAAAGCAATAGGCTGCTCCAATCCATCTAAATTTTCTTGAGTCAGCATTGCAGATATAGAATCATGACCTCCATAAGCATAAAGGATAAAATCCTTACTAAAATTTGGGTTTAATAAAGCAGGAGTTTCTATCAAGGCCTCTTTGATAACTTGGAAGTTGGCTTTGCCTTCTTTAGTCCATTTGAAGGTTGAACTCTTCTTTAACATGGGTGTCAAAGGTTTCAATAAATCTACAATATTAGGCAAGAAACACCTAACAAAATTAATCTTTCCTATGAAAGATTGGAGACTTTTCTTATGATGTGGCAATGGTAGCTCTAGGATGGCTGCAATCCTCTCAGGGTCTACTGTAATTCCTTTCTTGGATACTACATATCCTAACAATTTTCCTTCATGAATTGGAAACACACATTTCTTGGGATTAAGAGATATCCCAAACTCTCTACACCTTTCAAAGATCTTCCTCAAATATTTGATATGATCTACTACATGTTTAGAATAGATGGTTATGTCATCTAAGTAGACCAGTACAAACTTGTACATGAGGCTTTTAAAGGCCATATCCATTGCCTTTTGAAAAGTAGCACCTACATTTGACAAACCAAAGGGCATCTTTTGATAATCCATGGTTCCCCACTTGGTTGTAAATACAGTCTTGTATTGATCCTCTTCATTGACTAGGATTTGATTATATCCTGAATAGCCATCCAATATTGAAAATCTCTCAGATCTAGAGACACATTGTAAGACTTGTTCCATAGAGGGTAATGGATGGTGGCATTTTAAAGAGGCCTTATTAAGATCCCTGAAGTCAACACATAACCTCAACTCCCCATTCTTCTTCCTTATAGGAACAAGGTTGGAAACCCAACTAGTATGCTTGATGGGGTAGATGATACCACTTTCTATTAGTTTGAGGACCTCTTTATGCATAAGTGGCTCAAGTTTGGGATTAACAGGCCTTTTCTTTTGTCTCACTGGTTTGGCATTAGGTTCTAATTCAATAGTGTGCTGAGCAAGGGCTGGATTAAAAACTTTAAGGTCTTCATACCTCCATGCAAATACATCACTAAATTCCTTAAATAATTGGGTGTAAGCCTAATTTTCTAAATCAGTGTTTACTTTTCCAAGGCATAAGCCTTTACCTAGTTCTAATTCTAATTCAACATAGTGCTCTTGTTGAACTACTAGGCCAACTTTATTCTTCTTAACTTGATCATCCTTGTTAAAGATAGTTTCTAAAGTGACAAGACCTCTAGGCATTTTATTAGACTTAAGTTGTATTACTTGGTCACCATAAATTTTTAATAGCCTATCTTGGTTATGCTCTGAGAAGACATCCTCTTCAAACAAGAATTACAGAATTTGCTCATCATTGTCAAACACTTGCCAATTAGTATCATTATCAGGGATAGAAGGTCTGACAATCACTTTGATATGTTGTTGGGTCTCATCCTTTGAAATACTATTAGGAATATCATATTGAGATCCAACAATAGCTAATCTATTTGCATTTTGATTTAGCTTCCTAGGGATGGCAACAATATTGAAAGCACAAAAGTCTTCAATTACATCCCAAACTCTATGTTTGTATGCTTTCATGGTGTCATTTTTGGTTGCACTTATCCCTCTCACTTGGCTGACTACTAACTCACTCTCACCATAAAATTTTAGGGCTTTGAGCTCTCTTTTCCTAGCCCACTCCAGTCCATTCACCAAACTTTCATATTCTACAGTGTTGCTAGTGCAGGAGAAATTGAATATGAAAGATGTATAGTATCTTTCACCTTTTGGGGACACTAGCATAGCACCACCACCAGAGCCATGTCTACTTCTAGCTCCATCAAAAAACAATTCCCAAACCTGATTGCTCTGATCCTCTGAATCAGTGTCCTCTCTGAGGAGGTTTGGCTCTATGGATCCACTTTCTTGTATCAAATAACTTCCCAAACCATCATCCCAAATAACATTTTCTTGGGCCTCAAAAGCCTTTTCTGATTCTAGTTCATCTAGTAAAATATCAGGGATATCTTCTATCTTAGTGTTTGCTTCTCTAATAGTTGGGAAATCACTGCTATCAAATATAGGGCAGCTTGCGTTGATGGTATTGGACACATATGTCTCTATATGGTGTGCTACCAATGATTTATATTTGATGGTGACCTTGGTACCATATCTTGTGTGAAAAAGCATGTGAGACCAGTCAAAAGAAAGGTAGCCTCCTATTTTGGTTGTAAACTCCCTTGACAGACATATGGAAAATAAAGCAGGGAGACCTATGATATATATATCAAGTAGGATGGAGAAATTAGGACTTGCATGAAGGATTAGACTAGTATCCTTAGCCACACCTATAGTGTTAACTAAGGATCCATCAAGTTGTGTAACCTTCTTTTGGAGGGGTTCATATTTAAGTCCTAATTGGTCAACCACCTTTTTGGGCATTACAGTGCTAGTAGCTCCACTATCTACCATACAATTATGAACTAAGGATTTTCCAATAATTAAAGATACATAAAAGGGAGGTGGTTCCAAATTCCTACCTTGCATGGTATTGGATTTGGAGTTGCAACTTGGAGCCTCCTTTTCTTGATCAGTGTTGACCAACACTGGCTTTGTAGTTTCTTTTGTAGGCTGAGGAGTTGTCATTTCAATCATATCTTTCTTCAAAATCTCAGGTTACCCTGGAATAGCCAAAGAGTCCCACATAGACATAGTAATGTTCACCTTCTTCATGTTTTCTACAATGTTGAAAGGTGTCACAGTGTGTACTCTTTATTGTGCTTTTACTATGATGGGCTCCACCTCTTTGAGAGTATGGCCTTCTTTTCTTGTAATGATAGTAGCCTTCTTGAATATGATGGGGGTAGCTAGCTGCATTGGTTCTGCAGATGTAGTAGCTTTAATCCCAGAATCTACTCACTCCATGTCTTGAGCTCTTCTCTTTGACCTTGTGTTAGCAGCAATGGAAGGTTCACCAATGACTCCATTAAAGTCTTGCTGCTCCCAATTGAAAAGAGCAATCTCATTATCTTGTGGTTCTTGTTGAGGAACTGATCCACTGGAAGAAGCCTTTGATTGAGTATATGAGGCATTTTGAACCATTAGGGCTTGGTTCATCCATCCATTTGAATAGGTAGCCTGATTATGAGGTTGATAAAAAGGGAAACACCATTCATTGTCCATAACCATATTATTTTAACTAGGGACCATGTCCCTAACTTGATTTACAGAATTGAGAGGTGCGAGGTTGTATGGTTGGAATGGTCTTTGATTAAAATTTTGCTTTTGGTGAGCCCCTTGATAACCTCCTTGGTATGGTGGCTTATTTTGCTGATAAGGCTATCCTTGATCCTAGTATTGTTGATAAGGACCTTGGCCTTGTGGCTGAAAGGGTGGTCTAATTCCTTGTCCTTGTCTCTTTAGGTTTGTGACCTCTTTAGTCAAAGTCTATAGCAAATTCATCATTTCTTGCTGACTAGTTTGTTGAATATTCTTCATCTCTTACAGCTCTTGAGAGAAACTTGCGTTTAGCTCCTGACTGCTAGTATTGGCCTGAGGTGCTAATATGGTGGGAATAGGGGTAAATGGGGGTATTTGTAAAGGTGAAATGGGCTGAAAGCTAGGAAAGATGGGCATGGGTGGCCTTCTAGCTATCATACCTGCTTGGATTAAATAATTTTCAGCCCTGACAGCTATGTCAAAAGCTTGGGGTAGAGAGGTACCACACATAGATTGGATCATGATAGAAATTTGACCATTCAAACTTTGCAAGAAGTATAAGAAAGCATGGTCAGCTGATGGCCTCATCGAGACTGGAATTCTATTCCATGTCTTGAGAAATCTGTTGTTATAATCTATCATTTATTCTTGAGGGTTTCTTTTAATGGTTGTCAACTGCTCAACCAAAGACATGTTGTCTAATTTATCCTCAAAATTTTTACTCAATGCATCCCCTAATCTATCCCATGAATTAATGGAACCAATAGTTAAATTTCTAAACCATTCAAGAGCCTTACACTTGAGGGAGGCTACTAATAACTTGGTGGCCACATCTTCTTGAGTTATATTATGTATATTGTAGATAGTGGTCACATCTCTTAGATGCTCAAAAGCTATAGTTTGTCCCTCACCTGTGAAATTAGGTAGACTCTTTAGTGCCACCAAGGACACATCATGATGTTGAGCAAAGACTAATGGACTCCCTTGGTTGAAAGGTGCAAAAGAGAACTGTCTAGCCATTATAGGAGCTGAAATTTGATGAGTAGTAACTATGTGAGTTGTATTTGATGTTGGATTTGAATCTTCTTCTAGATCTATGGTTAGAGATCTTCCTCTTCTTCTAAGATGAAAGGGTGAAGGTCTCCTTTCTAAAGTATCAGGTGGTGTAGACTGTACTCTCCTTGCAAGGGATGTTCTCTGGGTTGATCTACCTTTGTAGCCTCTTTTTGAGGGAAACTCTAAAAATTCAGTGGGCTTTGAGCTCCTAGTCTCAATATTTCTCATAAACTTTGAACAAGGTTAGCCTGAATCTGTGAAATTAGTGGAGTCACCAGATATACTTGACAGAAAAACTTCTAGAAAGTCTGTATTATGCAATTAGTATATCAGAGATAGCATAATCTTTCAAACATGAACTTCTTTCCTAATAGTCAGAAATGTTATGCCCAAGGTGAGGTGTCTTTGAATCTGAATCCTTGGACTTATAATAGCACCTTTGAACATAGATCTGAACTTAGTCCCACTGGGCATGCTAGATTTTTTATGCCCAAGGTGGGGTGTTTTCTGAATTTGAATCTAATCTTAGTCCCACTGGGCGTGCCAGAATTGTTACGCACTAAGTTTGCACCCTTGTTTCAAGCTCTCTTGGTCTTGATAACTTAGTATAACATGGGAATCATCTCTAGGTGTGGGATCTATGCTAACTAAGATGAGACCTCAGGTTCTAGGCTGGTTCCTCTTGGATAATCACCTTAATTTGATGTTTTTGACATGAAAGTAAATTCTTGAGGGGAAAAGGGATAGAAGAAATTCATGAAAGGGAAATAACTAAAAGAAAACTATCCTACTAGGTGATACACTAAAAAATATGGTATGAATTACAGTATGGAGGATGGAATCAGTGCATAAACTTTGGTCTAGGAGATCACAACTCACTGAATAGGCTTGCATAAATATTTCATAGAAGGGTCTTCAATAGAAAGAGGCTATTTAGGGAAAGAGAGAATTTCACAAACAATAGCATTCTTAAGAATTTAGACACAATCTATACCCTACAAAAAAACATTCACCTCTGCAACTAGGTATAGGAATGAGATAGATTGTCAGGGGGTTGAAGTATACCCATAAGATCATTCAAATCAAATCATCCACAGGAATACGCATGAATTACAGAAAGAAAGAGGGATCAGGAACCCTAAGATATTACTAAAAACATACATATACTCAATTCATTAAGAGAAAATTCAGACAAGAAGGCATAGGGACAGAAAGAATGTCACAAAATACCTTTGCAATATCTAAACCTCAATGAAAGGTTACAAAAAGCAGAAGCTAGAGGGTAGAAAGAATGCCTCAGATAACTCCTCAGAAAGAAAATCTCTCTTTTACAATTGTAAACTCTGAGATCTAAAAGCTCTAAAAAACTAATATATACATCTCCTTAATTGCACACAAGCAGGAGCAAAAGTCTAATTAGGGTTACATAGATTTTCATAAAATAATCAAACCCTAACTCTATCATATCTGATCATAAATGCATCATAGAGATATCTTGGTCAATTAGATACTTGTTTTTGTGTCCATTTCATCTCTATATCTACCTGCAAACAAGCCACCTTGATCCATCTACCTTTCTGCAACTCAGGCTCGCCATAACTATTCAAATCTGGTACTTGAGATATTTAAATTTAAAAGAATATAAAGGTCACAGGTGGCACCAAGCTTTTATCTTCATCAACGATTGATATTTGAAGTTGATCTCATTTTAAAACATGGTTGTAGATCTTTCATTTTACCCAGACACTACTTTTGTTCTTAACCCTAACTCATCTGGTGAATACAGGACTAAGGCTTTCATTTTAGGTTCTCCTTTCCCTTTAGTCATTGAATCTCTTGAACTTTTCATTAACTCTAGCTTATTCTGGTGATCATCCGACAAGCACTGATCCTAGTTTGATAGTCACTGAATCACTTGAAGTCTTCAAAATTATCCTTCCAATTGAGTGATTTCCTGACTAAAGAGAAATCTCATAGTTGCTGAATGAAAATGAATATTCTCTCTTTCATTGGGCGATCACCTGATTGAGCTACAAACTTGGGCCCATCCTACCACTTGTCATCATACTACTAGCCAGGCACCTCAGATCTATTTGACACAAAACCCAGCTATCAGGAGCACTGAGCTAGAGAGAGGATCGACGGTTGTCGCTATACCATGACGCTTAAAATGGCATCACCTTTATTCAATGGGATAATGATAGTCATAGATCATGCTCAAACCTTAACTTCTTCAGAGCCAAGACTGCTAGAAATAAGATAACCACTTGCCAGATCACTGGATGTTAAGGACTTGATTGCTAGGAATAAGAGATCTCACGAACACATAGTCACTCAGTCACTAAATAATATCTTAACCACCTCAAAAATTGGAGACCTAGTGACTGCATCTTTGAAGAACTGGGCTCGCCCTACCAAGTGTCACCATGTTTTTTTCTTTTGACTGCCTCCTCAGCTTAGACAATTGCTAACTATTTTGCCCAGCAACCAATAAGAATTAAGCACCTCAACACCTCCTGACAACACGGACCCATGACATTCTTAACCTTTCATCAGAAGATTGTTGCTATACTGCAACCTTAAACATCATGCATCTTATCTGAGCGGTATAATGACAATCATAGATCATGTCTGAACTTTAAATGCTCTAGAACTAAGACTGCCAAACATAACAGTAACCACTCACCAGATCATTAGATGTTAAGAGCTTAACCATTGGGAATAGGAGATCTTGTGACCAGTTAATCACTCAGTCACCGAATGAAAAGAGAATGTGCTTTCCGACTGGGAGATCTTGTGAACAAAGGAGATCGCGGGGTCAAGAGATAGAAAGGAATATTCTATTGGATCTTAGAGATCTTGTGACTAGCCTTAGAATATAAATAACACATGGGAAATGGAGACTTAAGTGGCCAAAGAAAGTAACGGCAAATTAGAACAAGCCATAGGGTTTTTAGGGTTTTTTGCCTCCAACGGTCACATTTTAAAATAAAAAGGCTTTCAGATTAGGGAGTTAAATAATTGTAGAGACCAAAGGAAAAGATGCAAGCCTATAAAAATTCTCAAAGTTCTCAATAGGGTTTAAATGCAGACCTCTGGATGGAGTCTAGCCTATGGCCAAAATTGAATAGATAGGAAATTTTGGGCAACAATAACTTTTACAGTAAGATCTACAAAACATAAATACAAAATTAACTTATGCTTCCCAAGAGTTGACATCTAGGATGTTGTCCCTTGTATGGTTAAGTCATTATTTTGATAAACAAAATGATCCCTTAACTATTATACTTATTCTTTCTTCATACTCTACTCAAGTTGGCTGCGAATATGTCTCTATAATCTTGCAATATCTCTTTCCGTACATGTCGTACAGATTTGTGCTTTCACATGTGTCTTTTTCATACATAGAATTATCTATGTTCAAGTGTGTATGCACTAAACCTTCTTATGTCAACATTGCTATCCAAAACTTTCTCCGGTTAGAATGGAAAATACTGCTTATACTTAGACAATTTTACTTGTGCTCTTACAAAAATGCTTGCTATCATAGTGCGATCTTCATACTAATAATATGTTTCCATAATGACAATAATTTGATATCCTACTCAGCCAAATTGCCAACAAAAAAACCTTATTATAGTACTTTCCAATTTTTAGATTCACAAAACATTGTTCACTTACCAATAGTGTATGTTCATCCTTGATCCATGAAATATGATAGGGCTTCAGGTGTTTCAACCTTTCCAGCTACAACTTTGTAACCATTTCCTCAAATGCTAGATTCTCTGAGCTTCCTCTATCAATAATCACTTTCCAAGCTTGATCTGCAACTCTACATCTGGTCATGAATAAAATTTTCTTATCAGATCTTCTTTATCCTTTTCACTCCATAGTATTCTTCTTACCATCAAGTTACTTTCCTTCTTAGGTTCATTCAGTGTGTCTTCTTGCACCAAAGCATTTATGATACAACTGACCTTCTTACTTGTACTTGTACACTCAAATGATCTATGTCCCTCTTGTCCACAATTATAACAAGTTCCTCAGAATCCACCTCTACCATAACCACCTCAGGAATAACTACCTCTTCCTCAAAAGGAACTTTCACCTTTCTGCTCGATCTTTCCTTTGTCTCAATTTGGTTTATCCTGATCAAGTCTACTATTTTAACCATAAGATCTACCTCTTCCTCTAGGGAATCTACTACCTCTTCCTCTTTTCCTTTTCTCATGTCTTGTGTTCAATTTATCCTCATCTTTTAGGGATTGATAATCCTCTTTAAAGATCTCCATTTTTACCAAATAGATCTCCTCTTGAATAGAATTCCTTAAGCGATTCAAGTATCTAGCAATTCTTTCTACTTCATCTTTAGTATGTCCAAATCTGATATCTAACTCGTAAAATTACTCAGTATAATATTTCACAGAACTATCTTTCTTCTTCAAACTTTTCATTATACTAACTAGGTTAATATGATAATCAAAAGGTAGAAACTTTCCTTTCAATTTGTTTACCATCTTATTCTATACCTTGATTTTGTATTTACATTTCTTCTTTCATCCAATTGTAGATGATCCCACCACAAGGATACATGAGCTTTCAATTTTGTACTTGCAATCTTCACATTCTTTTCCTCTGACATATTTTCATATTCAAAGTACTTCTCCATATCGATTATCCAATCTATCAATTTGTCAGAATCTAGTTTCCCACTATACTTAGGAGGGTTAAATTGTGGTGCATACTTCAAACTAGTCAAAGCCTTCAGAAATCTTTTTCTCCTTGATACATCATAAGTACTGGTGAAACTTCTCCTGCACTTCTTCTTGGGTGTCATCATCACTAACATCTTCTATATGTCTTCCTCAGTGTTGGTTTGTCTCAACAACTTCTAATCTAGTAACAATTTTCCTTAGCATATCAATTAAGCCTGGGTCTACATCTTGCCTCCTTCAAACCATCTTGAAACCATATGCAATTGCAGGTTAGATCACAATCTTCCACCCTACAACAAATATCACCAACTAGGGCTTATAGGAAGGAACCTCCAAATCTCACCTTGCTTTGATACCACCTGATGTAAGGAGGGTAGATACTCAAGGCCAAAGGAACTCCCAAATATCAAACCTCCCTATTGATTCAACACTTAGAAACAAAAACATAGAGAAAGAGAGAATGCAAAACATCAACATTTATTCATTAAAAACTCCATACATGTTGTGATGTAAGGCCTTCTCGGTTATGACCAATAAAAGTAAAATTCAATTACAAATAGTCCTCATACATGCGAGGATCTGCTAACTCCCAATTCTATCTTCAAAATCCCTACCACTGAACTAAACTCCTAAACCCTATAATGAACTACTACATTTATACAAGAGGCTATGAAAATAGGTCAGCCTAAGAAATCATCTAGATAACACATTGGAGAAGACAATGACCCAGAATTAGGTCCACATGCTTCCCAATGAGTGGCCCCATATTAAATTTGTGACCAAAATTAAATACACAAGTTGGCCTCAACAAGATCTTCAAAACAAACCGATCAGTGAGAAGGCCACCGAACAAAAACTGAACCAACTCGGTGAACAACTGAACCAACTCAGTGAAAGGAACTTCCAAGCCAAAACCAAGTCCATCTGTGAACAACAAGAACACTTCACTGAGAACTCCAAAGTAGCTACCGAAAAGAACAAACACCTAACACTATCATATTTTTGGTTGACCAAAGATTTCCATTAACCCAAGATGCTCCTACATCAAATAGGCCATTAATCCTTTCTTCGAAAATGGTGCCATTATTGAAGTGATATTTTCATTAATATGATTTTTTTCTTTATTTTTGCATTTTTCTGATTGGTCTTTCTGATTTTTGGGAGGGGCAATTTTATGATTTTTAATTAAAACTAGGAGAAAAGTATTTCCTAACCAATAAGAAGGGAGGCATAAATTTTTTAAAGCCATTACTAATGTTTTCTTATATGAAATGCACAACTTATAGCTTATCATCAATGGGCACTGCTTGAAAATGAATGCACGATAATCAAATTGATCGTTGCCTTTCACGTGTCAGTCACCAGATTTTTTCACTTCACATATTTTTATTACATTTTCCCATTTTTAACTTTATCCTATCTTGTTATTTTGTCCTCGCTTATTTAATAAAGTGCTTCACCATTTCATTTAATTTTGAAATTTATTATCCATGTTTATTATTATTAATTTTAGTTGTATTTTTTAGTAAATAGGAGATAAATAAATAATAGAAATAAATAAATTTAAGCTTAAAATGATAATTAATATTTTATGAAAATTTATTAAAATTAAAATTATTTAAAATTAATATATAGTTTGACTATTAATTTTTTGTAAGTGTCAATTTTTGGATTTGATTGTGTAGCATTTTTTAATCATCAACATTTCGGATCATACTACATGATCCATCATCAGGATGCTGCTAGAGAAAGGAACATAAAATGATATGTTGCAGATCTGGCATACAATAAAAAGAGGAGGGAGAGAGGAAGAGGGGAGAGAGAAGACAGGTGCATGGAGATCCACAGTGACAAGACCTACAACTAGTGACAATTAGGGAAGGGGGGGGAAAAACATCACTCCCAATGGAAAAACATCACTCCCGATGAAAAAACATCACTCTTACACACATACACACACACACACACACACATATATATATATATATATATATATATATATATATATATATATATATGTATGTATGTATGTATGTATGTATGTATGTATGTATGTATGTATGTATGTATAATTTTATTTTATATTTTATATTTGGTTTGCTTTCCCTTTCTACTTGATTTAGTTATGTTTGTCTTCCTATTTTCCTTTACACTTCCTCATTTTGTTTTCAAATTAACATTAATATTCATAAACAACTTTATTCTTGGGTTCTTGTTTATTTATTCTTGTGTATGGTTATTTATTTATGTTTATGTTTATCAACATAAACGCACATAATCATAAATAATTATTAATAAACGTACATGTTCATTTGATGTTTTTTCTTGTTATTTCATTGGGAGTGATGTTTTTCCCCCCCTTTCCTAATTGTCACTAATTGTAGGTCTTGTCACTATGGATCTCCCTGCACTTGTCTTCTCTCTCCCCTCTTCCTCTCTCCCTCCTCTTTTTATTGTATGCCAGATCTGCAACATATCATTTTATGTTCCTTTCTCTAGTAGCATCCTGATGATGGATCATGTAGTATGATCTAAAACATTGATGATTAAAAAATGTTACACAATCGAATCCAAAAACTGACACTTACAGTAATATGGATTGTGGAAATTTAAAGGATCTGATTAATTTTTTAATTTCTTTATTTATTAGAAAATTCAAAAGATTTTGAATGAGATGAAATCATAGTTATTTTTAATTTTGTTTACAATTCTATATTGTGCATTTGTTATAAAGTAATCAAAAATTTCAATCCGTTACTCTTATAATATTTAACCATCAAAATACATCCTCATTTCATTACTCTTATAATATTTCAAAAATATCTTCATTATTGATTTAAAAAAAAATATATGTCAAAATTTTAAAAAGTTACATATTTTACAATTAAAATAGTTTCACTTTTTGTTTAACTTTTTTTATAATATTTTTATTCTATTAAATTGAGTTTTTTTCAATTTACATCCACTTCTATAATATTTTATATTTTTAATATTGAATTTATCCTTCTTAATACTAGTTTTAATACATTAATCATAT
Organism: Chamaecyparis obtusa; assembly: GCA_027943335.1. NCBI lineage: Eukaryota > Viridiplantae > Streptophyta > Pinopsida > Cupressales > Cupressaceae > Chamaecyparis > Chamaecyparis obtusa. The sequence goes on along the minus strand of BSBK01000468.1, from coordinate 129,987 downwards.
TTATAAGTGCGGGTGTTTTAATATTTAAATTCTATTAAATTATAAAATTAATCTAATTATCTATTAAATTATAAAGTTAAATATATTTTATTATTTATATTTAAATTATTATTTTTATTCTTATTAGATTTTAATAAATTTTTATTTTACATTCCCCCCCTCTCTCTCTAGCCCATTCTTTCTCTATCTCAATATATGTATCTCTTCCATTTCTACATATCCCTCTCTCCTCTCTCATTTTAGCACTTCTCCATACCCTTCTTCTTTGTCCTCTCTCTCTCTCTCTCTCTCTCTCTCTCTCTCTCTCTCTCTCTCTCTCTCTCTCTCTCACCTTATTACAAGCATAACATGAGCTTGTGGTAATGGAGTTTGCTTATATTATTATATAGAGATAAAGATATGTAAGGATAGGGAAATAATTAGATAGGCCCTCCCAACCTCTCTCTATATCAGTTCCTATATTTTTTATTCTACATTTCTTTATCTATCCCTCTTCTTATCTCCTTCAATCTCTACCTATATTTCCCTCTCCTTATCACTTTCTCTTTCTACATCATTTGTCACCCTCTTCTTCTCTTTCTCTATCTCTCCCTCTCAACCTATCTCTTTGTCCCACTCTCCCCCCTCTTCTCTCTCCATCCATCTATCTCTCCCCCTTTCTCCCCACCCTATACATGGTTTCACTTATTGTGCTTTAAATATAGATGCTTTTGTATTTTGTGATCACTTAAAATCTAAAAACTGCACTAATGAATTTTTTAAGCATGCAATGAGGATGTTATGCATTTCCATTTATAGAAAAGAATTCTTTTTCATCTGCATAATCATATCTTATTTGGATTGGTTTCACAAGAACTAATGACAATAGTAATGTATATCTAAAATTTGAAAGTGAAGACAAAATATTGATTGCTAAAATTTTTGTTGATGAAATAATTTTTGGTGGGAATGAAGCATTGAGAAGGTAATTTGTAGAATCATTGAGGAAGGAATTTGAAATTTCAATGATAGGAGAACTCAAATTATTTATTGGTCTTCAAGTTCAGTAGATGAAGAAAGGGATATAAATCAGTCAATCCAAGTATGTGAAGGAGATTCTAATTTTTTTTGGCATGGATGATTCAAAACTAGTGGAAACATTTATGGTCATACACTACAAACTATCTAAGGAGGATGAATCCAAAGAGTTAAATGAAACTCTATGTAGATCTATGATTCGTAAGTTGCAGTATATAGTTCACAATAGACTGAACATTGCACATATTGTTGGTATTGTTGCAAGGTTTTCCTCAAATCCAAAGGACTCACATATGGTTGTAGTAAAGAGGATCTTTTGATATCTCAAAGGGACTAAACATTATGGTCTATGGTGTGGTAAGGATGGAGATTTTTCTTTGAATGTGTTTACAGATGCAGATTGGGCAGGAAATATTGACAATAAGAAGATCACAAGTGGTGGAACATTCTTTCTTGCTGAAAGATTGGTCTCCTAGAAAAGTAGAAAGAAGAATTGTATCTCTCAATCTATTGCACAGGAAGAGTATGTTGTTTCTACTATTAATTGTCAACAAGTCATACAAATAAAAAACTATTCTTGAGGGAATTCATGAGAAGGTCATGAACTAGTTGTTATCTATTGTGATAACACTAGTGCAATAAACATTTCCAATAATCCAATGATGCACTCAAAGACAAAGCACATTGTAATAAATTATCATTTTCTAATAGAACGAGTACAGGAGAAGGAGGTAAGGATTGACTATGCATCTACTAAAGAACAAGTTTATGATATATTCACCAAGCCATTACCAAAAGATACCTTTGATTATTTAAAAGGTAGACTATGGGTTGTTCCCCTATCTGAAGTGAATTAGAGGATGATGTTAATTGCACCAATTTTTATGTGTTTATTAGAATATCATATGTATGAATTTATATAGAGGTGGACTACTCCATAGGGGGAGAAGTCTTACTATGATGATGTGAGGCAATGATGAGGAAAGAAAAGGAAAAGAACAATCAAGTATAATCAAAGGTGACTAGGTGATAAGCCAACTTTGGAATTGTTGTCAAAGGGGGAGAATATATTGAAGATTTGTGAGGGAGAATATGTATGTACACAAGAGAAGAACTCAAAGGTATGGATAGAAGTGGAAACATTTTTCCAAAGTTAGTAAGAGTGTTTCAATCATAAGAGAGACATAGTGTTAACAAGAAGAACTCAAAAAGAAGTTAAGTGGAGAAGTTAAGAGTGTTGTCATAAATGCCAAAGGGGGAGATTGTTAGCATAACTGATGGAGTTCAATTCTAAGTGTTGCATTGATGAAGATTGGTATAAATTTAATGATAGATGAATCAGTTATTTGGTTTTCATTGATGTCTAATGATTGACTTGGTGTTTTTAGTATGTTACCAAATATTGTGGGAGTAAATCATAAGTTGTAGTATGAATTTGAAGTTGCTATTCTAATTGAAGATTATGTCATGTGTTGTGATGTTAAGTTTGAAACCACAACTTTGGATATGAAGTATTGAGTTGGTTATGTTTGAATTAAATCAAACTAGGTAATTTCTAAAACTCTCACTAATAAGACCTATATTAACAAACCAAATGAATTAGTAAAGTAGGCCTAATTGAGAGCTTAAAGCCTAGTAAGGAGAAAAGTGGGGTTTTATGATAAGATCAGAGTTTGAGGTTGTAGAACCTATCAAATCAAATCTAATTAGGTTTTTATGACCTTCTATGGTGGCTAGGTCCATTGGTTAAGTATAGAAACTGGTTTTATTCTTTGAAGGCCTTTAGGTGCATTTGGGTTCACTTAGAACCTTGGGAAGTTTGAATTTTTTCAAGAAGTCTTTTGAGAACTTTGATCATCACCCCAACCTTTGCACTAGTATTTACTTGTCCCAATCTCCATTGTCATCCTTTGTGAATTTGAACCCTGAATTTCTATAAAATGATGTCTTTTCCCTTCATTTCGAGGAATAAGATACATGCATAGACATATATGAGATCTCTACTCACATTGTGAAAGGTATTTACATCTTTTGAAAGTGAGCTTTAAAGTGTAAAGTGAATTCAAGGAGCTCAAGAAAGGGTTCATTGAATACATTCATTCACCATTGATCATGCATTTTCTTCCATAGATCTAGTTCCTTTCTTCATTTGAGACAAAAGGATTTGGCCATCAAAGGAGGAGATCTACATTTTGTTCAAGTATTTTTATTCTTCTTCTATCCCATATTGAGGTGATTTTCAAGCATTTATTACATGATCTTTTTCTTACATGGTTTCCTTTAGGTTTTTGTTTTGAGTCAAGTTTATTGCATCAATACATTTGATCACATTCTAAGTTCAATTGTATCTACATGGTATGATATGTTCCATTGTTATTTTATAATATTTACTCCATGCTAGAATTTCCTTTATTTCAATTCAACATTAATTCTTAAACTAGGGCTTGACTAAGGCTAGCCCCTCTCCATTGATAAATTTTCCTTTTTCTTGTGTGTAGGATCAAGTTTGCATACTTTTGGATTTTTAGGCTGGGAACATGTAGATCTAGTGTTGTAGATTCTATCTCACCTTAGATATTTTAGTTTTTTGTTTTTCAGGCATAGGTTGACCTCGATCTTACCCCGATTCAACTTATACCTAAAAAAGTTGACCTATTTTAGTGACTTCCAAAATTTTACAGATTGTATATTTCAGCCTCCTGGTTCCAGATCTAACTTAGTTTAAGTCTTTGTTATATTTTGACAGTCATTTTTCAAATCTGAACCTTTTCCCTAAAGGTAAGGATATTCCCTCTTTGTCATTTCATTGCATATCATTTACAAAACCCTCTTTCTCTTGCAAATAGGAAGAACAATTCAAGAAACTACATTGTTTAGATCAAGAATTGGAACCTTATGTAGGGCTAATCGGGTTTCCTTTGTTTCAAAGTCTTGGACTCTCCTCCCTATCCTAATATAACATATACCTTGGTGAGTAACCCATGCTACCAAGGAAGTTCACTATTTTTATATGTTACATATATGTATACATATGCATACATGTATATATGCCCTAGTATACACACAATTATATATACATATATATACATATACATGTATATGTATACATATACATGTATATGTATACATATACATGTATATGTATACATATACATGTATATGTATACATATACATGTATATGTATACATATACATGTATATGTATACATATACATGTATATGTATACATATACATGTATATGTATACATATACATGTATATGTATACATATATATATATATATATATATATATATATATATATGTATGTATGTATGTATGTATGTATGTATGTATGTGTCTAGATATTGTTGGCAATTTGGCTAATGTGGATGCATAGATGTTGTCATTATGGAAACATATGATCTCTATCAAGAGCACAGAATCTGGAATGCAAGTCTAAGTTTGAATACAGTGATCCTGACAGTGCACCCGATGAAGATTTAGTTGGTGATGTCCACTGGAGCAATATTTTTATTTGCACAATTAACTAAAGCTTCTATAGAGTATGAGGATACCCCATCTTAGTGTGCATAAAGTTTGGAGCAGTACGGAAAAAGTTATTCAAAGTTTACCGAAGACATTTTTTGCAGACAGAGCAATTTTGGAGACAGTTTTAGCGAAAGAGTTAAGGGATTATTTTTGCTTGTCAAAATAATGACTTAACATTATGAAGGGATGAAATCCTAGATGTTTACTCTTGGATAATGATTTTGGATGCTGACCATGTAAAGTTATTAGCTTTAATAACTCATATATTAGGCATACTTGAAATGTAATGAAAGATAGAACAATATGTAAAAAGAAAGAAAAGATAACTTGTGATAGTTGTATATTGTGATAGCAGCAAAGGCTATTGATGCAAAGTTGTAAGTAGTACCATATTATAATCAGAAACATTTTTGTATTACCTATTTGGGTAGTGAGCTCAGCTGGTGATCAGGTTTTGTAATCTAACTCCTAACAGGGTTAAGGCTTCTAACAAGGCCTAAAGTCCTTTAACTAGGACAAATCTACTATACATTGTAAATTGAATCTTAACAGGGTCCAATATCCCTAACAGGATACTTTTGATTAGTGATCTTTGTGGGTACCATCCCCACCGGGGTTTTCCCTTGGCCAGGGTTTCCTTGAGAACATATGATGTGTTATGAGTTCTTTCTATTTACTGCTATGTTTGTTAATCAGCTTGATAATCTTTGTATGCACTAAAGTAATCTGTTATATCCATAAGTGGGCAAAAGAAAAAGTTTGTGAAATACTGATTCACCCCCCCTCTCAGTATTTCCTATATCTAACAGATATATATACACAAATGTAAATGCCAGGGAAGTTCAAAGAATATTTATTTTTGTAGATTCATTTTTCTCTATTATGCATATTGTTAAGACTTAGAAAATGGTTTTTCAGAGCTCCAACCAAACAATCATATCTTTATGTGCATAATATGCCAAGATAGTTTTGATTTTAGTATTGGTTTGGGCATTATTTCAATGGATTCCATTGTTCCTTTCAAATATCTATGGTTCATAAATATGAATGGTCCTTTTGAAGTAGTCTAAATATGGCACATGTTTAGTTCAGTTGATGATTCATTTTGTGATGAAAAATGTTATTAGACTGATGGTAATGATTGTAGATTGGGGCCTAAGTAGTTATTGAGGGATAAAAAGTTATTGAGCCTCACTTCCTAGGTTATGTTGGAAAAATGGTCTGTGCTCCCCTCAAGATTCGTGACATGGCTTAACCACCTCCTATGTCTTCTATAAGTCTAGTGGATGTATCGGACATTAACAAGTCAATCTTTTGGTGCAATGACAACCACTACTTATAACAAGTGGTATCAGAGTTTGGTCATAGGTTCAAATCCCCTCGAGTAGCCCTGAGGGGGAGATTGTTGGAAAAATGGTCTATGCTCCCCTCAGGATTCGTGACATGGCTTAACTGCCTCCTATCTCTTCTATAAGTCTAGTGGATGTATCGGGTATTAATAGGTTGATCTTTTGGTGCAATGGCAACCACTACTTATAACAGGTTATGTGTATTTGAGAACTAAATTTAGGATATTCTCTAAAGTTTTAGTTAGAGAAAGACAATGATAGAGTGCTCATGGATGCTATTATTTGACGGTTTATAGTTTTCTAGATCACATTGTTAAGTTACAAAAACTTGGCATGAAAAAAATGAATTGATCAGACATGATTATGTAGTGCCTCTTCAGCTCTGTCATTGCAAAAAAGTAATAGAGCCTCAAACTTTGGATTGCAAGTATAATGTGGTAAGTATACTTGATGTTAAATACTATTTAATCTAACTAAGAATATGTTGCAATAAATGAAATACTATGATATTATATCAGGTTGTTATTTACCCTTTTGAATAGTATATTTATGATGTTACTTTATTGATTAAATATATTAATTTTTACGTTCAAAAGATTGGATTAGTAGGTTATGATGATTGTCACTGATTCTTAGATATTGTGCCTTATATGCCACTGAAAATTTTAGGAAGATTTAAATTGGCATATCCTCATATTGTTAGAGATAATTTATTTAAATGCTTCAATATAATGCAATAATATATGGTTATATGTTGTGTATGATGTACCACATCTTTCTATGCATTTTGTCTATTGGTGTTAGTATGAAGTGATATAGAGCCATAGTCACTTGCTTGCGAGATCCACACAGTGTTTCGTTATCCTTCATTATGATTATTTGTGTTATATGTGCTTCAGCTATTTATATATTATGAAAAATTGCACTTGATGTTTGTATGTTATTGAATAGGTACCAGACATATTCACCCTCAGCTGTAGGGATTGAGTGTGTGTCTATGTTCCCGGTAGTGGCACATGAGATAGTAGTTCTGACCTTTCATACTAAGTCAATATTGTCCTTGTATGGATGTTGTATCATTAATTTATTATTATATTACTCCCTCTGATACAAGTTGGTAAATTCAGAATTCATATTGCACATTGTGAAAGACCAGTTATGTGTTTGTGCATTAGAGTCTCATAGTTGTCGCTAAAGATGATTTAATTAATAATGTTATTTTTAATTATTATTATAAAATATCTTACATTTATTTGATAATTTTATCATAGTGGTATTCCATTTAATTAGAATTGGATAAATTAATCCAAGTTGAATTCGGGGTGAATTTGGGGTTCTAATTTATTTTAATTTAAGTTATTGTTTTATCTATTTTTGGTTTTAAGTGGAAAAAAAAACTTATAATGAGAAATTAGAACTCATTTAGACATTTTTTAATTTTTGAAAAGAAAAATTGTTCAAATCCTTTTGTAAGTAATTTGAGGGTTTTTTTGTTAGGAGCGATCTATTTTCCGGATTTGAGCATGGAGCGGCTCGTTAGAATCATGGCGGGATTGCTACACTATACTAAAATTTTCGTCTGTTTTCATGTCGTATTTATTTCTTCCCTTTCATTTTGGATTTCTCCTCTTACTGCGATATAGGGCTTTCTATATCTTTTGTTTTAGTCCATCTTTTTGTCTGAAGTAAATTGGAGTAATTTAGAGGGATGAAAATAAATATTTTCCTACGATTTCATGTATTTCTTTCACTCGATTGGGTTTGTATAAATTTGTATATGCTTGCATTTTGGAGAAATAAAGTAAAATAGTGTTATGCTACCCAAATTTTTAGAAATAATGAAAATGTGAATTTTATGTTAAAAGATGGGTGTTGGGCAGTTTTAGAACCAAAGGGTATATTTAAAATTTTGGATTTTTCAAAGTTGAAAATTGAAGCTATTTTAATGGAGTTTATGAGAGTTTATGGTTTTGCTTAAAAAATGGAAGAAATGTAAAAAGTGAAATTTGGGTGTTTTGAATTCATATTATTTTGTAGAATGATAGAATTATATAATAGAATTTCTTATTTGACTCAATTTGAGTCCATTCTCATATAGTTATGGTCATTTGAAGATTACATGTGAATAATGATATAAAAATACAAATGTGATAATTTATGTGATTAGCAGAATTTCATTGTGAATCCGGAATTAAAATTTTATTTGAAAAGTGTGTTGTTGGGTAGATTTAGACCAATGAGTTTTAATTTTGTAGCCTAAATTCAAATTTAATTTTTGGACTTTTTATTCATCGCATCGTTTTGTGTGCTATCCAGAACCCATCTTTCGTCATGTTGTGCATAAATTAGATTTTAATATAAGTTATCTTTGCTACAAAGAATTTGATGGATAAATCAGAATGTTTATATGACATTCTGGGTATTTTTTATATTTTTACCCAAAAGTGACCTTTCAAATTAAAATGTTGATTTTCAGAAACCTTATCGAAATTTGCTAGAAATTGGTATTTTTATGTTTTGAGCTTTTTGTTCAATATTTGAGTAATAGATATGTCATGAAACATGTAAAAAAATGTTTATACCACATGTTTATTTATCAGATCATCTCGAGATCTATGCTTTTGGTGATGTAGCCAATAGAGCATGTGGTATGTAATCTTCTTACTTTGAGTATTTTTTTTTGTTTTTATGTCAGTGTAATTTTACCTTTGTTATTATTTTTTTTCATGCCCTTGTGATAGTACACATCATGCTTGAGAATGAAATCTCATGTGGTATGTGGATGTTAGGTGTTGAGACCGCATCCAAGATATAGTTGAGTTATACTTATATGCTGAGTTTTGAGGGACACGTACCTTTGGTATTGAGACCAATTAAGTTTACTTAATCTTTGTGATATTTATGGTTTTTTTAGTCCTTTTGATTTATGACTTGTTGCATCTTTATTTTTGGATGTGCTTCGTCATTGTGATGAGATGATTTTTTTAGTGCTGAGTAGTGACCACATTGTTCTATAGATGTGTTTGTATGCACTTTAGACATTGGTCCACATGTTGAGTCTTTTCCATATTGTGGTGTATTTTTACTTATGTATATAGTGTTGGGTCATTATATTGTCCTATAAGTTATGAATTATTTGGCATGTGTGTTAGCCACCTTCTTGTTTGCATGTTTATCTTATGTTTTTGGCTAGACTATTATCTCCACAAGCATGAGGGCTGGACCTACGGGTACCATAGAGTTGAGAGACGTTGCTAGCTATACCACTGCTAGGGACCGGTGTACAGAGACAGACTTCCTCTAACTTTAGCACTTAGAGCTTGAGAGCTCATTTCTCTTGTTGCACTATGTATGTAAGTATATTTACCTTTGATCATGTTTACTCTTAATGATGAATGTTTATGCTTTCTACGTTATTGTTCTTCTTATGATGATCAGAATATGTATCTAAAATGTTAGAAGATCTAGATGTTGAATTACATATATTTTATGTTTTTAATGTATTTGAGTACTAATGTATTTGAGTACCTGCATCCTTAATATACATGTTTCTGGCACTTCCCGGTATGGAGGTTTATTTTTCCCTTCTTGTTTTTGTTTAGAGAATGTCACATCTAGTTAGTCATTTCCTAGACAACAAGCATTTCCACATGTGTGTTAAGTTAGATCTTTCTATCTTTGAGTATAATTTTTGGGAGATATATCTTCTCAAGTCAAAATATATCGACTAATGATCACTTTGATAGAAAAAAAAGTAAAATAGATCCATGTGGTATATGGGCATAAATCGCTAAACAAACTTGTATGACTAATCATGGTAGGAATTATACTTTGTGTTTAAAAGGAATATTGTTATGAAATAAATAACATAGTAAGTTGGATGAACTTTTCTTTTTAATCACTTCAATAATAGAAAACTAGTGGGCACGTGTAACAATCTCATGAACCTTAATAGTGTGCTTGTGAATCTTTGAGGTTTTGTAAGCCTTTCTCTTGCATATGAAGATATGTAACTGTGTCATTTTTCTTGCACCTCTTATATTTCCTAATGTTTATTATTTTAGTTAGTTGTATTACTGTAATGTTATTAGTGTTTCTTATAAAATAAATATTCATGCTTGTTTTAATCCTAGATCAATTCCTATTTTATTAGGAAATTAATAAAAGTAGAATTTAGTTAGTATTCTTTATTGAAATCAAATAATATGTTTATAACTAGATGGTTAATTTTAGTCAACTATAGTCAAAATATAGTAACACTTAGTCAAACTTTCTATCTTGGTGTTCCTATGATAAATTGATTAGAAAATTAAATTTGTGACTTTAATCTTAGATGGAGGTTGACCAAGTCAATGTTGGTCATGATACTACTTAGACCCGTTCAAGGTCTTCACCCTTAAACTATCAACTGCTACTGATTAGTTAAACTAGACAACTTTAGTGTTAGCTGAAAATTTTTTTGATTGGTGTGTTTTGCTCAACTTTTTGGACATGACATTTTTGTATCAGAGCACATGTTCATGCATTGGGCCTCTATGTTATGTTTCTATTGTGTTTGGTGTTAGTAATGTGTGGATGATATACACTATGATGATTTTTTTTTCTCATTTATACCTTAACATGGTTATAGATAGTTGGAATGACCAATCATTTTTACTAATTTATAGAGTGGATTGTCTGTTAGATATTTTATCTTATCTTCTCAATTAGAAAGTGAAACACCAATGAGAATATCCTGATGTTGGATGTGTTTGTCACCTTATGTCCTTAGTGGTAGATGAGCTTGAGTATGCCATAGTGTATTTGTGGGAATTTATGATGAAGTTGTTGGCAATTTGGCTAATATGGATGCATAGATGTTGTCATTATGGAAACATATGCTCTCTACTGAGAGGCCAGAATCTAGAATGCAAGTATGGAAAGTTGAAGGAAGAAATTGTCTAAGTATGGATACAGTGATCCTGACAAAGCACCCGATGAAGATTTAGTTGGCGACGTCCACTGGAGCAATATTTTTGTTTTCATAGTTAACTAAAGCTTCTATAGAATATGAGGATACCTCATCTCAGTGCACATAAAGTTTGGAGTAGTACGGGGGAAGTTATTCAAAGTTTACCGAAGACAGTTTTTACAGACAGAATAGTTTTGGAGACAGTATTAGCAAAAGAGTTAAGGGCTTATTTTTACTTGTCAAAATAATGACTTAACATTATGAAGGGATGACATCCTAGATGTTTACTCTTGGATAAAGATTTTGGAAGCTGACCATATAAAGTTATTAGCTCTAATAAATCATATATTAAGCATACTTGAAATGTAATGATAAGGATATGATATGATGTGTGAAAAGAAAGAAAAGGATAACTTGCGATAGTTGTATATTGTGATAGCAGCAAAGGCTATTGATGCAAAGTTGTAAGCAGTACCATAATATAGTCAAAAAAAAATTGTATTACCTGTTTGCGCAGTGAGCTCAGCCGGTGATCAGGTTTTGTAATCTAACTCCTAACAGGGTTAAGGCTTCTAACAAGGCCTAAAGTCCTTTAACCAGGACAGATCTACTATATATTGTAAATTGACTCTTAACAGGGTCCAATATCCCTAACAGGATACTTTTGATTAGTGATCTTTGTGGGTACCATCCCCACTAGGGTTTTCCCTTGGCCAGGGTTTCCTCGAGAACATATCATGTGTTATGAGTTCTTTCTATTTACTACTATGTTTTTTAATCAGCTTGATAATCTTTGTATGCACTAAAGTAATTTGTTCTATCCATAAGTGGGTAAAAGTAAAAGTTTGTGAAATATTGATTCACCCCCCCTCTTAGTATTTCCTATTTCTAACAATTGGTATCAGAGCATAGTTACTCAGAGAAGGAACATTCAAGGAAAGCTTAGCAGCTTGAGTAAGAGCTCTATGGATATGGATCAACTTCAGAAGAATCTTGAAGAAGCTCTTGAATAGATTGATATGCTTACTGATGAAAGAAACTCCTTAAGAAGAAAGTATGAAGATGCAAAGAATGCTATTGACAAATTAAAAGGTAAGATTGAAGATCTGAAATCTGAAAAGAAATCTGATATTCTTGTTGAAGATTGTGATGAATTAGAAAAAGAAAATGGGATCCTTAAGCATGAGCTGAAGATAGTAAATTTGAAGCTTAGTATGAAAGATGGAAATTTGAGATCTGATAATGAAAAATTGAAAATTGAGAATGAAGATCTGAGATCAAGACTTGAAAAGGAAACATCCGAATCTGAAAAAGTAAACGTGCAGTATGTGGAACTTGAGAAGTATAATAAAATTGTGAAAGGTGAATTAACTCAATCTAAACAACTTGAAAGGCTATATTCAAATAGTGATAGGACTGAAAAACAAATTTATTTTGGAGAACCATTCTTTGATAGGACTGGATTTGGATTTAGTATGTTTAGAACAAATCATGAAAGTAAGAAGCCAGATCTGAAGACATCTGAAAGTATGGAGGAAATGAAGCTAGATGAGAACACATTGGAAGATCCACCTAAAGAAGAACCACCTAGAGAGAAAGAAGAATCAAAGCAAGAAGAATCAAAATAGGAAGAATCATCTAAAGGTATGCAAAGAGAATTCAAAGGTAGATGTTTTGCTTGTAATACTATTGGGCACATGAAGAGAGATTGCACAGGTAAGCAATTTAAACCTCTTAATGGACATTGTTATAATTATCATGGTTTTGGACATAGAGCTAACAAATGTAGAAGACCTAAAGTAATTTTGAATAATTATGATAATAGAATGATTGGGAAAACTAACAATGTAGATAAGAGATCTATTGAAGAAATGAATAAAAGAAAAGTGGTAGTATGTTTTAGATGCAACAAAGTAGGACATATTGCTAGAAATTGCAAGTCATAGATTAACCAGCAAGGACAGAGATTTGGAAACAATGAAATCATTTGTCAGATATGCAACAAGTTTGGACACTCAGCAAGAGTTTGGAGAATGAACAATGGAGGTTATCATCATAACCCTAACCCTAGGAACAATGCAAGAAGGAATGAAAATGCAGGAAACAAAGAGAAAGGTTGCTGTAGCAATAAAGATGAAGTAAAATTTGATAAAGGCACAGATCAAGGAGGTATATTCAGCATTGAAAGTAGTCAGGAAGGTAATGTAACTAATGGTAAGGATGAATCTTTACCTGACCCTTCTTTAAGTACTTAAATTGTGTAAGTTTCTGTAGTTTAGGACTTAGGATTAGTGTAGATTAGGAATTTGAATGAGTTAAGTTTTGCACAGTTAGATATAGGTTTTTTATGTTGTACTAATGCTATGGTTAAGTGCACAAAAGAAAATATTGTGTTTTGCGAGGTCACAAAATTTTTTATGGTTGCAGGTTTGCAGAATCAGCTTTTTGAGGTTTTAGTGGTAAAATGAATGAATGTGATGTCAGATCGAGTTAATGTGAAGTGTTATAAGGTTGAAATTGAATTTATCATGATTAAAAAGTGATTGGAAAGAGATTTGAAAGAAGAAAAATTGAGTTGAGGATGATTTGAAGAAGTTTGGAAGCAGTTTGTAGTGCCAATCATACCAAAACCCTAGATTTGCAAAGTTGAGGTATTTTTTGATCTTTAATCAGTTGATAAGATGGATATTTCTAAGGTTCATAATGTTAAGGATAAGAATAGACCTAAGATTAAGAAAGAACTAGTAGAACCAGCTGAAATTGATGATAGACTAGCACTATCATCCGTACCAGACGAAGTATTACACATTGAGAATGTTAAAGGATATTTAGGTTGCAAGTTTGAAACTTTGGGAGATGCAGATTTTAGTGATGATTACAGGAAATTGTATAATCAAGACATGTCAGTTAAACCAACTTATGGGCACCTAGAGAATAATGAAATTATCAATTATTCCATGAAGTATGAATTTAATGATGAGGAATGTACCAAGATCATTTTAAGTAGAATCCACAATGGGAAATTTTGGATGGAGGATAGAGTTATTGATATAACTGCTGACCTAATTCATGATGTTACTGGATTATCAAAAGTTGGAGAGATTCCACTGAATGAAAAGAACATGAGAAAGATTGTTTTAGACAACACTAGATCTAGTTATAATGGTAGAGGTATTGTGATAAGTAAGATTAAGCAAGATGATGTTAGGTACCTTTGCAAGATCCTAACAACTAAATTATGTGGTAGTTCAAGGGAAGATGACATGGCTATAGGAATGGTTCATGTAGCTTATCTTATGTGTATTGAGAAGAAACAAGTAGACCTATGTGAAATTTTGAAAATTTAGTTATTTGAGAATTTAGAAAAGATTAAGAAGGTGAAGTACACATAGTTTAGGTTTTCATCTCTGATAATCTATATGTTTTTCCATATTTTGTGAAGATTTCCTTACACAGTTGACTGGAGTGACAATGTGAACACAATGGAAAGAATTAACTCAGTCTACATGAAGCACCTAATTGATAAAGTCAATGACAGTGTGAAGCTTGTATTGAAGACTTTTCAGAATATTGTTAAGAACAGATCAAGGATTCCTCAATCCTTAGTTGAAAAGCATAAAGATGACATTTGTTTTATGGTAGACACTGATTTCACCTACATTAAAGTAGTTGAGCCTAGAATGGAATTCATAGACCCTCTTGGCTATGAAATATCTGAAGCAGAAATAGTAGGATATGTGAATAGACTGTTAAAGTGTGAGTTGGATGGTCATGTAAATAGGTTTGGAACCTATGAAGAGAATTTCAACTCTGCAATAAGTTTGAAAGAAAAGAAGCAATCTAGTAGGAGAGTTGAATCTACTATGAAGAAAATACTAAAAGAATCAGGTATGTCAAGTCATGAGTTTGACATAGCTAAGAAGACTGTAGAAGCCTTGAAGCAAAGTGAAAATCTTGTAGTTCCACTTGTGGCATCTAGTGCAGACCCTATTGATCCTATTGCAGTAAAGGTAAAAGTTGAAGTACCTAAAAAAGATGAAGGAGAAAAATATTTTTCTCCTATTTCTAGCAAAAGAGTAAAAGTGAGTGCAACAGGACCCGAGAAGAGACAAAAAGTGATTGTACCACATATACCTAGAAAAGTAGTAGTAATTAAAGATGATGATGAAGTTTCAATCAAGAAGAAAACTTGGAAACCAAGAATTGAAAGAGTTAATGAAGATATATTGCAGCATGGAGACTTCACTAAGATAAATAAATTCTATGATCTATATGTATCATTTGATAGATTGAATTTTGAAAATATAATGATTACACATATGATTTTGATAGATAAGAAATTTAGCACTATTCATGGTAAGATCCCAGAAGATTTGTATAACAAACTTGTGAATAGAAAATAGAGAGCACAAGAAGAGGACATAAAGATGAGAGAACATGTAATCAGACAGTTCTATGAAGTTGAGGATGAAGATCATTTGAAGAGAATCTTGAAGCCTCTTGAAACTTTATTGAGAACTAAGAGAAGAATAATTCTTATAATGGGAGGCAAAAAGGAAGAAGTACAGAAAGAGACTGAGCAAGTAGTAATGCAAGTTCTTGTAGATATAGTTGTAGGAAAGCATGTTGAATCAGATCCTCAGTAGAAGCAATCAGAGGAACCGCATGCAGAGGAAGTCGGTATTGAAGAAGTCCCATCTTATTCACATATCAATATTGGCAAAGAATCAATGGACATTGAAGGAACCAAAGTGACACTAGAGTCAGATGATGTAGTATTTCATGATCTAGGAAACATTGTTGACAATTTGGCTTTAGAAGAGAAAGAGAAGATTACAGAATCAGAAAAGGATACAGAGGCAGTGGAAGCACCAGCTATATCAGAATCAGTTCCAGCAGAGCAGATAGTTAAAGGTAAACAAATTTTGACAGAGGTCACTACCCCTAGTGCACCTGACAGTAAGAAGAGACAAATTGGTTCAATTTTTGAAGACCTTGGAAAAGAAGTTGAAGATGATGATTAGCTTGAGTTCATCACATCTCTTAATAAAATTATTGGAAAGAATAAGAAGGTGAAGGACCTTGAAGGCAAAGTTAGAGTTTTGACAGAGAAACTTGAGAGTGTGATCAGCACTAAGGTAGTTGAATCGGATCCACTTGAGAAAGCTAAAATGGTAATAAACTCTTTTGACTCTGAATTTTCTAACTTAAAGGATATTGCTAGAATAAAAGTTCAGGAAGCCTTTGAAGCAGAAATGCAACAAAATTTAAGTGTAAATATTCAAAATGATATTGGTAATTTGGATATATGCATAAAGAATTTGAGGAAACATTTTGAGACTGGAAAGATTTTGTATATACAATGCACAAAATCAAAAATCCTAACAGCTGAAGAAGATAAGAAGATTAGAGAGAAGATAGATGCAATTACAGCTGAAACAAACACATTGACAAGCCCAAATATAAAGATAAGTTCTGTGGAGAAGAACATAAGGAAGTTAAATGATGAAATCAGAATGTTAGCAAAGGAGAAGAACAAAAAGATGATTATGATTAACATCTTGAGAGAGCATATTACAATCAAGACCTCAATTGTTGAAGATCAAATTGAGCAGTGTCTTTCAACAAAGACATCTTTTCAAAAGTTTAGCTTTAATTCCTTGCAAGCTTGTCAGACAGCAGCATACGGATTGAGTACTCTACTCAATGTTGCTAAATCCATCAGGAAGATATGGGAGAAAGATTTTGAATCATGGAAGTTAGAGTTTGTTGACTGTGTTGCAAGCCTACCAGCTTTGCAATAGCTAATAACAAGGTATCAAGTTTTTTATTGAAATTTTTGTACACCCTATCTTTGTCATTGTTGTCAAAGGGGCAGAGATAGTAGAAAATTGATAATATGTTGAGGAAGGATACTCATAGGGGGAGATATTCTATGGAGTACAATATTGTATATGTGTTGTATAACATTTGGCTACAATTTTGTGTAAATGCTTTGAAGTTTTGTTTGCACACTTAGCCAATTTTCCCATATGTTGCCACCAATGAAAAAGGGGGAGATTGTTGGCAATTTGGCTAATATGGATGCATAGATGTTGTCATTATGGAAACATATGATCTCTATTAAGAGCGCAGAATCTAGAATGCAAGTATGACAAGTTGAAGGAAGAAATTGTCTAAGTATGGATACAGTGATCCTGACAGAGCACCCAATGAAGATTTAGTTGGCGACATCCACTGGAGCAATATTTTTGTTTGCACAGTTAATTAAAGCTTCTACAAAGTATGAGGATACCTCATCTCAATGCGCATAAAGTTTGGAGTAGTACGGACAAAGTTATTCAAAGTTTACCGAAGATAGTTTTTGCAGACAGAACAGTTTTGGAGACAGTATTAGCGAAAGAGTTAAGGGATTATTTTTTCTTGTCAAAATAATGACTTAACTTTATGAAGGGATGACATCCTAGATTTTTACTCTTGGATAAAGATTTTGGAAGCTGACCATATAAAGTTATTAGCTTTAATAACTCATATATTAGGCATACTTGAAATGTAATGATAAGGATATGATATGATGTGTGAAAAGAAAGAAAAGGATAACTTGTGATAGTTGTATATTGTGATAGCAGAAAAGGCTATTGATGCGAAGTTGTAAGCAGTACCATAATATAGTCAGAAACATTTTGTATTACCTATTTGGGTAGTGAGCTCAGTTGGTGATCAGGTTTTGTAATCTAACTCCTAACAGGGTTAACACTTCTAACAAGGCCTAAAGTCCTTTAACTAGGATAGATCTACTATATATTGTAAATTGACTCTTAATAGGGTCCAATATCCCTAACAAGATAATTTTGATTAGTGATCTTTGTTGGTACCATCCCCACTGGGGTTTTCCCTTGGCTAGGGTTTCCTCGAGAACATATCATGTGTTATGAGTTCTTTCTATTTACTACTATGTTTGTTAATTAGCTTGATAATCTTTGTATGCACTAAAGTTATCTATTATATCCATAAGTGGGCAAAAGTAAAAGTTTTTGAAATACTAATTCACCCCCCCCTCTCAGTATTTCCTATTTCTAACAGAAGTTAGAGATAGTCATGATATGTATATTTGGTGCATTCTTTTACTAGGTGAAATATGATACTTAAATTGACATTTGGCTCACTTGCTCCATGTGATATGCCTCAACATTACATATAATTATTGAATTATATTGTGTGAATTTGGATTATTTTTAAATCATATTACTTAATGGATGCATGAGGTAAACATTGAATATATTTTATTCATGCTAATTGTTTAAATATGATTTTTTCATGTCTAATGCTATGAATAGGTCATGTTTATTAATGGTTACATGGATTTCAACTATCTCTTCTCTTTTTTTTTCTTATTATTTGATATGTAATTACAAAGATATTTTTTATGATGAAAATATTAGACACATTGTAAAATTTGATGCATTATATGATTGGTACTTATATTCCTTTCTATTCTTATAAGTGGAAGTTTTGAATTATGAAAATTGATAAATTTACTTTCTTTCACTTGATTAGAATATGAAAATGTGTGCTCCATTTATGAGTGTTGACATGATGTGTTGTTACTCATACACCTTCTTCATATGGTATTGAAATCGTATTTTCAATGAAATATTATTTCTTTATGTTTGTAAATGGATAAATGTTAAAAAGTATGTGTCATGAAATGAGATGTTTCCACTTGAAGTAGAGATATTATAACACTGGTAATTAGATTTGTGTTATGTTGAATCAAATGAATTGTGAAGGAATGAAATGAGAAAATATGAATGTTGAGTAATGTTCCCTGGTAATAAAATTTTGATGAATATTAGGGAGTACTTGAATTTGATATATGATGTTTATGTTGCTTAATTTTCAGAAGCAATGAAATATATGTTATATTAATTTATTTCTTAGTTTGGAAAAATACTCCTCATACATATGAACATCCAGTACCAGTGATATGTTGTGTGTTGTGTATAACCAGTACTTGCTTCAAGTGTGCTCATGAGGTGGTGAGTATATGTTTACCCACCCATGGAGGCTATATTTGCATTTCAGTATGAAAGAATCATTACATCATTTTGTTGCATATGTTGACCCTACTGAGTGCCAACCTATGGGTTGTTGATCAGTCAGTATGTGTATGAGGAGTAGCATATCTTATTTTCCTTGAGTGGACATCATGGTGTATGAATAATGGTGACGTGAAGTGACCTTAGCTTCCACCTCTTGAGGAAAAGATAATTAATGCTTCTCCTATGATGAACCCAAGTACAAGGTTCATTTGTGTTATCCCTTATCACCAGAGTTCTTGAGGATGATATTAGTATTTTATGTGAGATTCTATGGATATATTGATTATCATTGATGATTCATGCATTTTTATATACACTTTTGTAATCCACCATGAGGAAGGAGATTTTGGCCCATGTTGTGATGTATTCTATATTACACATGTTTTGACATGATGCATGAGATACGATGCCACACCCACTAGTGTTTTGACATAGTGTTAGTGATGATGTCATGTTGCCAATGTTAGAGAGATGATCTTGGGAACATGATGTCACGTACCTAGATACGTGTAGGTGTGCAATATGCATTAGGAATGATAATACTGAGAGGGGGGCATGAATCAGTGTTGACTATATTTTATCTTTTCACTTTAATCTTTATACTAAACTTAAATGCTTAAGTACTAAATTAAACATTCACATAAACATGAAACATGAAATCAACTCATGACACCAATATGGTTATGGGGAAACCCAAATAGGTAAAAACCCCAATGGGAATTGACACCCACTAATATTTTGTACTAGTGTTTTATGATCCTTATTAGAAGATCCTTAACCCTGTAAGGAGTTGCTTTACAATGTTTTAAGTATAGTAGATCTTGTCAAGAGTCAGACCCTGTTAGGAGTCTTTTACAATAGTCCCTATTAGGAGAGTGGATGCACTATCCTAGAGCTCACTGCTCAAGTGATGAAGGCTACAACCTTCTAATCTCAGATACACACTATATCTGTTGGATGAACACTGTGACACTGCTTGTTAGATCAGGTCCTTTGATGCACTGATGCTTTGACCTCTTGCAAAGATCTAATACATCTTCTTGACTCTTCACATACTTCTACTCTTTGCACAACTCTCTTTTAACTTCCATGCTGAATACAATGGGCATATCTTATATTTATACGTGCATAAAAAATAAACAACTAGGTTGGCCATTAGACCTATTACATACAATGCTTCCAAATGAATTGGCTTAAGCATGTTTACAATCAAACATATATACATGTCAACAACCTAATTACCATAGGCGCATAGCATTTACAACATTATAATATAGATGCAACTCATAATGATAACTGTTGGTTGCTTACTCTATTCTTCACTGGCACACACTGGCTGTGCAACTTCAACTGACTGTATCTTTCTCATACTTGCACATCTAATCATGCACTCATAGAATAAGAATGAATATAGTCTAACCAACTTAACTTCTAGGTCACATACCATAATTCTTCTATACACACATTTGCTGATTCTCTAAGCTGTATGAACTCTGTACACTATCCAGTCTTCAATACTTAACCAATTTCTGATCTTCTCATCAAGTGCGCTGACTCTGAATTGCTATATGAATTTGTTTCCATAATGAAAACACTATATTAAGTCATATACATCAGTATAGCCAACTTTCCAATAATCTCCCCCTTTGTCATTGATGGCAATAAAGGAATATGGCCAAGTTGCTAACTGTCCTGAATACAAAAAACTTTTGTTCTTCTATACATATACTTATATCTCCCTATAAATATTATGATCCATATTATATATCCAACTCCCCCTTTGACATTAATGAAAAAGGTGTTACAAAAATTGTATCTATACATACTTAATGAGGGAAAACATCTAGATATGCTCTCTTTAGGTTCTGGATCTCCTTCTTCCAAAATGTGATCGAAGAGTTTACTATATGGAGATGGGTGCATAATGCATGTTGAAGCTTCTCCATCTTGTTCAAATATGTGGAAGGACCTTGATCATATGTTATCATGGTGGCATCAATCTCCTTGATATTCTGATTTAGAATATCTAGTGAGGGTGCAAGAGCATTCCTCAACTGAGTCTATCTAGACCTTAGCTTTGTCATCTCTTTCTCTGCCTTTTCAATTTTGTCTATCTGTCCCTAGTAGACATTATTGCACATGTTCACATCTATGGATTTGTATTTCACTAAACTCTTCACTTTCTCAATCATAGCTTCTACCTCTTTTATTTTCTTGAAATGAGAATCAGTAAGCTTATCTTGATCCATGCATTCTGCAATGATTCTTCTCCCTTGATCTGCAAATTCTTTTAGGGATGCTTGACTAGTCTTGAGTGAGCTAAGGTCAAGTGCAAAGTTGTTCACCAATTCATTCAATCTCTTCTTTAGATACTTTTCTTCTGCAACTAGGGATGCAGATTCTTCAAGGCTTGAAAAATTGCTTTTGAAGTGTGAGATGACTATACTCACATCATCAACCGAGTGTATCTTTGACACTTTCTTGTTCTCTGGCAATAAATTATTCATAATGTTTATTGATTCTACTAGGAGGGGATTCCTCATCACTTTTTTTTCTTTGGCCTTCTCCATAGCTAAGATGCTGAACTTAATCAGGTCTTCTTCTCTCCATGAGTCCAAACTAGATGTGTCAGGTGTCAAACTTGACAACAATGTTGTAGAGGGAGTGATGGGAGTCTTATCCATCACTTCTTGTTTTACCTTAACTAGTTCTACTGATGGTTCATTATTCTCTTCTTTTTCTATTTCTTTCTTTTCTTCTTCTTTTTCTATATTTTCTTTTTCTTTTTCTTTTTGAATGGTGGTAATTTGGAATCACCACTATTTGTGTATGTGTGTGTGGGGAAAATGTAAGATTCACTCCTAAATCCAAATTCTCAAAAGAGAGATCCAATTTGATCAACTAAGAGGTTAATACACAATCGAATCAATCTATGAAGAATATGAAAGAGAGAGAGAGAAACCCTATACTTCCCTATAGTTGGATTAAGCTTAAAATATGAAATAATTGAAGTGCAAATACTAACCTTGAATTAGGGAAGATCTGGAAAATGATGAATTCTGGCTTCTGTATGAACTTTTTAAAGATTTTGTCACCTATTCTGGATTGGAAATATTGAGGCAGACAAAATCTAGAAATCTTTTCTCCAAATTCACACTGTTCGACTTTGAGCTTTTAAAAGGTCAAAGACCACATTATTTATTTGAAGTCTGATTCCGATTCTGTTTGCAGATCCTGAAAGATTGTCAAAAAGGGTATCTGAATTCACTCTTAGATCTGAGATTTCACACCTATACCTACAAGAAAAATGGTTTTATTGTTTGTTTGGGGGGTTTTCCTTGGTCAAACCCCAGTTTGGAATCAACCTTAATATTGAAATTGAAATAGGAGAATGCTAGCAAGTAGTAGAAATGAATCTAATAATGAAGCTATGCAATTCAATAGATATGCTAATGTATTTGAAATGTAATCAGATATATTGATATGAAAGCTTGAACATAACATTATCAAACCTCCATGATTGTATGCTTGAAATCCACCTTGAGGAAACAATGATATGGATCTTGAAGATGAACAAAGGATCTTGAAGGAAGATCACACCACCATGGTGGCTAGATCTAGGGTTTGAATGATAGATCTTGAATGCTTGAGCCAAATCCCTTCAATAGCTTGAATGCTTAAATCCTTGATCTTAAATGGAGAACTTGGATGAAGAAGAAGACTTGAATGCTTGAATGAATGCTTGCTTGATCACCTTGAGAACATGAGAACTTGATTTCTTGAGATGAGATATGAAAAATTGATGTGAAAATGAGAGAGGAAGGCCTCCTTTCATAGTGATCTAGGGTACACTCCTCTAGATGGGGCACCTTGGAGAATTAAATCCCAATTAGGTCCTCACCTTTAGAAAATATACCTTGATTAAATACAATTAAAGGAATTACCGTTTCGGAGCCTGAAACAGCCAACCCAGAAGCAGGAAATAATTATCCCGAAAGCTAAATTACTGGAAAATGAGAGTTTGAAATCTTGGTAGGAAGAGTTCAAGGTTGAGGTTGATCCTGACCTAGTCAAGGTTGAGGTCAACTTTGATCTCAAACCCTAACTTTGTCAGGTTCTACAATAGAGATCCTAGAGATGCTAGAAACTTAGAAATTGACGTCTGAACATGACCCAATGTATGGAATAGATAGAAAATCCTCTGAATGATATGATGAAGGACTAGGAGGTCTCATTTATGAATCCTACCTAGAAAATGGAGCCATGGAAGAGAGAAAATAAAGAAAGTCCTTAAGACCTTAACCCTAATTTCACCTAGAATGAAGAAATCAAGTGCAGAGAAGAAGTGGAAGACAAGGGAGAATGCAAAGATGCCAATCATGACCCTAAACCACTTACTCGGAGGGCTAAATGCTCTTAACATGGAAGTGCTTCCATTTTAAGATGATACACTTTTTCTTCCATCTTTTCTTCTTCTTTCTCATCTGTTATATTTTCAATCAATACCTCTTCTTGATGAATGGGAGGTGTGTTGTTGCATAAAATTTTAGCTTCTTGTGTGCTCACAAAAGCTTCCTCAAACTTGTCAAACTCAGTGTCAGTGGCCTCCATGGCTATCTCTACATTATCAATGATAATGGTGCTATCTTTGAGTGACTATGTCATGGGTGTAGACTTATCTAACTTTGTTTGTGCTTCCACTGTAGGTGTTGAATCCTGAGGACCTATTAATGATGCAGTAGTGGGTTCTTCCACCTTGAATTCCTTTATGGATACTTGTACTTTGGGCATAGTAGGTGGATACATGTGCCTATTCATAAGGACCTTCTCAAAAGCTTTCTTTATTTCTTTGGCAACTAGCTCATAATTTTTATCCATTATATTTAGAGTTCTTGTCTTGGTTCTGAGGTGAGGCTTCACCAGATCTAACAGCAACCACTTCTCTTCTAGCTCACATACAAGAAGAGTTTCATCTAATATTTTTTCCCTTATCCACAGATCTTCTTCAATAGCCTGTCTCTTTTGGAATTCTAGGATATTCCATAAATTGTAAGGGGTCATTGTTTTTAGTTCCAAGAATGTCCTTTTAAACTTGATCACGTGCTTTATGATCATGCTATGAATCTCTGATTTGTCAATTGCATTGAATTTATCATAGAACTTCCCTACCTGCAATTCTTCCTTCATCAATTATTCTAGCACTTAGCACATTTACGCTAGGTCTGAACTCTTCCTTAGGAGGAGCTTGAGTTTTCTTTCTATTTCTTGTTGCTCGTGAGGATGGATGATAGGTGCTAACCTCTTTCTTCCTCTTTTCTATTATCTTATACTCTAGAGGGGCAGTGGGGTCAATGATTTTCTTGGGCGCAGAAGGAGTTTCATCAATTATATCCTTGTGTTCATCAGATTTCTCAATCTTTACCTTCTTCATCTTGGGATCATGTGTTTCTACCTTTGCTACATCTACACTCTTTAGTTCCAAAGCAATTTTTTGTACTTTTTCTTTGTCAAGATCTACTTGAGACACTCAATGTATTCTCAAGATCTTTGATGTGACTTTAGCAACCTTTCTTTTTGTTGCTGTGTTGTTTAGCTTGGTATCTACTTCTCTTGTCTTCTCCTTATAAGTTCCCCATCTAGGCTCATTAGGGTCAGTAGGAACTGAAAGCAATACTTGAGCATATGCTTCTAAAACTTGTTCCTCTACTTCATATCCAAGTGGATGATTCAACTTTGTTCTAGAGACTACTACCTCCATACATGTTGTATCTATTTCAACCATAAAACAAATTGTATCCTTGTACTTTTCAACAATGTTTTCTAGAATTTTGTACCTCATTTGCATCTTAGCCCTGAAGGTCTTCAATTCCAATGTTACATAATCTCTCAATGTACTCTCAGTGGGTGCCTTGAGAGATATCTATTGCATGGTTGGAATGGACTTGTCCAAATACAAATCTAATACTCTCCCAACTATATGAAGGTACATGTAAATAATCAATGACCCAAACCAGAATATCTTGGTCTTGTCATGCTTGATTTCCTTGATGTTATCAATCAACTATGTGTGCAAGATCTCACACAAGTTGAACTCTCCATCTTCCTTCACAAGTCTAATGGCTACTAGAATTGTGCCCACAGACACACTATCCACTCTGCTCATGTGATGAAATTTGTATCCAAGTATCATAGACATTAATTTAATGTCAACTTGCTCAATAGGCTCAATTGTCATCCCGCACCTATCACTCCTTGACTAACATGTTTTCTCAACAATTTTCTTGACATCCTTGCCTACTAGAAAGACTAAGCCTATCTTTGGAAGCCTTGTCATATCATATATTAGGTCACTGGTAAATCTGACCAACACATCACCTATCCAAAATATATCATCATGAATTCTACTCAAAAGACTTTTAATCCATTCTGTCTCATAGAATTCATATGTCGTAGCATACTCTACTATGGGGTGATCATTCCAATTCGCATATTTATCCAAGAAGGTTTTGTCTAGTTTTAACATTGTTTCCATGTGCACCCTTAACCTATCCAATCCTACTGGTTCCTTCTTACAGTAGATGTAAGCCCTAATGTCTTCCACATGCATAACACCCATAGGCATGTGGGAGAATGCTCCCTCTAAGTCATCTAGGGTAGACTTAAATGGATGCTTCTTAAAGATGTATCTTTTCTTTTATACAACATCAAAAACTATGGGAGTGTCCATCACTTACTTGTTTTATCACTTTCCAACTGCACTTTAAGATAATCTTAAGACTTTTGAATCGACACGACAAACTAGGGTTTCTGCAACCGATCAAGTGTACTGCAAATCACTAATAGATCAATCTAAAAGTCTTCACAATAACTTCTAAGGCTCTTTCTACTCTCCTATCACTTTTAATTCAAATGCAATGAGTAATTAAACAACTTTCTGTGTACTTAAAGTGAAAATTCTGCCATTAATGCTTGCCGCGTAAACCAGGTTGTAACTTAAACATTTCAAACTTTTGTTCTATTAACAATCAGTATATGCGCTCTTGCACAAAGGTTCCTTTATACTCCAAAAGATTAAGTTCAAAGGCACATACTCGGAGAGTGAGTATACCAGCCATGTAGGGGTCTAGAGCTAAATTAGCTCCCCCTTTGACCTTGAGGGCCATTCATCTAGATGTATAGGGTGCGTCCACTATGGATGCATCCAATACATACTCATCAGTCTTGTCCTTTTTTTCTGACCAAATCAAGCTTGCATCATCTGAGGCTTTGACAAAATTAACTTCTCCTTTAGGATCCAATACTAATTCTTTGGCCTTTTTAGGGCTTTCCCGATCTTGAATCCTTGATCTACAAAACTTTGAGATATGTCCATCCTTGTTACAAGAGTGAAAAATGACTGGAGGTCTTATATTTCTTGGCGCATTGACATGAGTAACCATTTTACATGTTCTAGCTTAGTGATCATTGTAGTTACATATCTGACATGTAACATTCTGAGAACTTCTTATAGTTGTTTGATTTTGATTTCTCTGATCATGTTGAATCATGTTCTTCTTATTAGTCTTGCAATTCATAGCTCTATGACCAAATATATTGCATGAATAATAGTAACCATCACAAGGTATTACCTCTGTACAGTTCCTTGTAATGTGTCCATGCTTGTTACATGAAAAACAAGTGCGGTCTACAGGCTTATGCTCATTCTTAGGTGGTTCACCATTATCTTTGGTTTGATCTTCAGTCTCCTTAGCATTAGTAGATTCTTTTTGTGTATCCTTTCTTACCCACATGTTGTCAATCTGATTTTGTGATTCATTATTGTGTGTGTGAATTTTGTACCTAACTGTAGACATAACACTTTAGTAAAACATTAGAGGTTAGCAGAAATCAAAATCATGCAGTGAAATGGAAACTAATCTAACCAGGTGATTTACTGCCTTCTAGTAGGTGCGAGTATGATATTCTTAGATTGGACTTAGATCAATGACCTTGATGACACCTAAATGAAGGATTTGAATGCAGAATCTAGATATGAGATGAATGCAAATTAATCTATATTTTTGGATTTTCTATGCAATGAAATGAGATAAAATGATATGAATCTATTCTATATGAGAAATTAATATGACATGCAATTAATCTAATCAATGATATGCTAAATGATACGAATGCTCAAAAACAATGAAAATCTCACAACAGCTTTGATTCACAAAGATGGATTCTTTGATCACCAATTCACCAGCGTGAGGATGCAATTCGTGGATTTGATTCAAAATGAAGAGTTGAGGCCTTAATTTATAGAAATCCAGGACTTTGGAGATGCATGGAAAAAGCCATAAATCACTCTTCATAAACTTAGGTTGATTTTTGAGTTATCAAGAATTTAGAGATAGATTAACTCACAAAATCATGTAAATCAGCTTTTTGATTTAAATCAGAAGTTGAGATCAACTTTCAACTCAAAAGAGAGTTGAGTTTATTTATAAAACAACTTGAATTGATTTTCTGATTTAAAGTTTAACTATTTTTTGGATGTGCATAATTAATTATAAATTAATTAAATAAAGTGATTTATCCTCAACTTAACTGATTTTAAAAATATAACAATTGATTTATGGGTTAATCAATTATTAAATCAAACTTTTATTCAAAAACTATATTATTAAATCTGACAATTGACATTAATTAATTAAATAAGAATTTAATCAATTAGTCATAGGATATTTGATTTATTGTCAAAATGAAATAATACAATTTAGGAATAAACATAATTAAATCCAATTAAATAATTAAGTGGTAGTATTAAATCTAATTAATTAAATATTCAAAATATTCAATTAATCAAACTTTAGGTTAAACAGGATTTATCACCAAATAATCATTAAATTAAAGATAATTAGGATAAATAGGAATAACGAATATTCTTAGATGGAAAATTTAGGATGACCAATTAAGATTCAATAATGTGTCGATGTGCCTTAGGTTAGGACTTTTGATGTCGATTTCGTTCAATGTGTTGATATAGGAGGTCAATGAACCTATAGCCCATTGTTGGGGTATTACATTTTGCCCCTCTTTGAATCACTGTGCGAAGCGTAGTGGTTCAAAGATAGTCTATGTATTATGTTGAAACTGATGTTTAAAATTGAAATTGATATGAAACAGAAATTGTGATTGAAGTTGATATGAAGATAATAGGTTCTGACTGACCAAAGATAATGTGAACTATAACAACAATGAACCGATGATTGCGAAAAAGTGTCAAAATGCTTGATTTTGAACCTTATGATTGCAAAGAAGTGAGTGATCGATTCCAAACCCGATTGTTGATAAGAATCACATTGGTATCACATCTGAACCATTCAGTTACGAAGACCCAAGGAAATAACACTAATGAACCAATGGTTACGAAAAAATGATACAGTTTACAAGATTAAGAGAATACCAAATTGATATGGATCTCGATGAATCTGATATGCCCCAAGTGATGATTGATTTACCCTGAGCGATGAGGACTTTTTGATGAATCAACAACTAGACGTGGTTGTTGTCTTGATTACTGAGGAAAGATTTTATTTCAAATTTAGATTACTGACTTTGAATGATGTGCAATACCATGCCCCCTTCGGGAATTAAATTGAAATCTGACAAGAAAAGTTAGCGTTGATAGTTTTAGAAGCATGTTAATTGATTTGAGAAGTGGTTAAACACATCCAAGAACATGATCATTTGTAGGTCCAGAAGACCAAGTTTGACTAGGTTTGACCATGAGTTGACCAAGTTGAAATTTCAATAGTTTGATGTAAGATAATTAGTTAAGTTGAATTTTGGATTTCTGTGATGATTGAAGGTCGATTATGCAAGCAGTAGACCATCCTGGGTCCAAAAATTTTAAATCATGATTTTGACATAGTAAATGATCTCAGATTTTGATTTTGATCTTGAAAATGGGTTCAGAACATCGAAATTAGCGAGAGGTACAATTGTCATGAAAAATGGAGCACTTTTGAAAATTAGGTCAAAAGCTATATAAAGACCGGAAGGGTCATTTTCAATTCATTTCAACCTTTTGACTTTAGAAATCTTGTGGAGCCCTCTGAGCGAGAAAATGGCAGAACCAAAGGTACCTATGAGTTCACATCGATTTGAGTGCAGCCGAAGACACCAGAGACCTCGACAGTATAGACATCTGGTAGGTGGACCTCTTTGCTTATCTGAAAAGTCAATTTTTCCATGATTTATAGCCTTTTTTGCATTTTTCATACGCTTTTTAAATTTTGAATGTTTGAATGCATGGAAACTCGTACGACTCTCCAGCGAGACTCGTACGACTTTTGAAATGTAGATAGGTTGTCATTTCATTAACCCCCAAGACTCATATGAGAGGGACCCAAGAGTCATACAACATTTCATCGGGTCCCTCATAACTTGTACGATGAGGGATACATTGTTGTGTCAGTATGATTTGTTGTATGGTATAATGTAGAAACTCGTACGACTTTCCATGCCAGTCTGAAGTGTCATATGAAAAGCAGTGAGCCTAAAACTCTTTAGTAGGTCAAATTTTTGAATTTCTTAATCTCTTAGCCTGATTGCTGACCTTTTAACCTACCTTGTGAAATACTAAACTATCCAATTCTTGCCCTTGTAACCTGTTCTGTAACCAAAGTACTTATAGGATTCCCTATTTCTGTGTTGTGTAGGTCATATATCTAGATGTTCATGTATGCATTTCACATCCAACCACCTAGAGACTGTGTGTGTCACTACTTGACCCGATGAGGGTACCCCTTGCATCCTGTGGCTATGAGTATCTCATACATTTACCTGAGATTAGGGTAAATCATGGACTTTTGACTGCTTTGATTGAGTGGTTTCATTCAAAGACATAGACCTTCCATTTACCAACGGGGGAGATTACTGTGACCCCAAAGGATGTGTACTGGATACTATGCATTCCATTCCATGTAGGACGACGTTAAAACTATGTGAGTTTGGGGAACTCAGGTCTATTAGCGTTCAAATGTCTCTTTGGAGATGATACCCAGATGACTGCCTCTATTTCCTGGGAGACCTTAGTATAGCATTATGGATAGACACACTGGCTAGAGTGTATTATTGCCAAGATGATAGGAGGGATTATCATGTCTGACTGTCAGCAGAACAGTCTATTGATGGGCTGGGCCTTGATCATGGCACATCTGATGGTGACCCCTTCTGAGTTGGCTTGGGGTCAGTGTCTTTTGGCTCATATGTTCTCTAAGATGCACAAGGTAGTGTATTAGGAGAGAAAGACTTTTGCAACTGGAGTGTTAGTATTATAGATCTAGGCATGGGAGCATATCCCCATTTTGAGACTAGTGTGTCAGGCACAGTGGCAGCCTTAGGAGCCAGTCATTTATACATATGCTAGATATGTCACATAGGTTTAGATGGGCCATACTAAGTATTAGAGGCAATGCCTCGATGATATGACTTTTGTTTGATGGAGACCATATGTGGGTATAGAGCCTTGGCCTACTGCACGTGAGCAGTTTAGTTTCTTCTTTCAGAGCCACATACTGATTGGGAGGTCATCCTCCACTTTAGAGAGATTCATTAGCACCAAGGTGTGGTGGTAGTATGGATGAGTGTAGGATGCACTAGAGGATTATGCCATTATGCTCGAATAGCTCAT
This sequence comes from Chamaecyparis obtusa, assembly GCA_027943335.1. Classification (NCBI taxonomy): domain Eukaryota; kingdom Viridiplantae; phylum Streptophyta; class Pinopsida; order Cupressales; family Cupressaceae; genus Chamaecyparis; species Chamaecyparis obtusa. Next base: position 99,361 of record BSBK01000468.1, on the reverse strand, counting down.
GAGCTTGGACTTGGATGGACCCAAAGGCTTTCATATGCTTTGTGTTCATAGGAGTACAGTGCTATCATTGGTAGAGATTGGGAGTACAGACTAGAGGTACTTGATGCTAGAGTTACAGATGGATTCATTTCCTGGCTTGTAGACCATCCTACCCATAGGTTCTTAGATCCTACAGAGCTAATACCCTCCATGGAGGAGTCTATGGATGTTACCAAAGCACCGATGAGATAGGGTCCCAGACCCACATAGGTTCCTTTTGTGCACCCTACATCTCCAAGACCAAGAGTGATGGCTCCTCTATAGAGACCATTAGGACAGATAAGGCCCCCTTGTCCCACTAGTTCTACAATAGGTAGATCGACAGGTTCTCATAGATGGACTAGAGGAGAGGGTGGTACTCTATGTAGTGTTGGCACAAATCAGGGGGTACTTGCAGCAGAGTAGGTTGTGGGTGGTGGTACTGATCCAATACAGGAGGATACAGGGTTTGATCTAGGTGTAGAGGTTAGATTCCATAAGGCACAAAGAGAAAATATCACTAAGAAGACTACCCCAGATACTAAGATGCCAGCAGACAATGTTGATCCTACTATTCCTCTTACTCCAAAGGAGACTATTAGATGGCTCAGATCACTGGTCAAGGACCTAAAGGTTCGCAGTGCACAGTGGGAGGAGAGATATATAGAGGCAAATAGATAGTGCATTGAGCTTCATGCAGAGGTGTAGAGATTATAGGCTGAGGTGATTCATCAGATCGCATGGGCAACTTACTATGTGTCCACATATTACACTATTGTTCCTGCTGCACAAAGAGTCCCTATGTACTCTTAGTATATGTTGGCATCAGAGGGAGCCAGAGCACCTAGAGTAGAGGTAGTACTAGATGCACCACCTCCACCTCCTCCAAATGCAAAGGATCAGGCCGACAACTAATCTATCTATTTGTTCCAATATATCTGATCTCTTGATGTTGATAATGTTCTAACTTTGATGGCTCATCGAGCCCATTCTTTTGTATACTGTGCTAGTAGTGCAACCCTGACTAGTTCAAGATTTTTGATATATATATGAGATTGATATTTTGGTTATGACTTCATTTGTACTTGTCATGTTTTGATTTGTGATGATATCATGTGATGTTTATGCTATGAAAAGTGTAGAATGAATGTATGGATTAATGCAATGCAATGATTTCTTTCATATGTATGGATGTAATACAAATGTGTTTTGATTATGAAAAGATGTATGTATGATTTATGCTTATGCACATGGATGTATTGTAATACAACATATGGTTATGATATGAAATGTAAATGTAATGATACACATGATATGTTTTGCAGGAATTGATGAAGACAAGTACTCAATCTTATGTCAAAAGGATGTTTAACCCAGGAGGATAACTGCTTGCAAGTTCATGAAGAGACCTTTGAGTTAAGTGTCAGCTCTTTGTTAGATTTGAAGATGTGATTGAAGAATCATTTAAGCATTGAAGTTTATGTAGCCATTTGTGAGATCATGCAAACATGCAAAATGCAAAGAACCATGTAAAATATAATGCAACCTAAGACCTAGGACCTAGTCACTGATCATGTGTCAGTCGATTTCATCATTGAATTTTTTTTTTAGGTAACCGGATAAATCAATACAATGCCCACTAGTTATGAAACCATAGACATATGAATATCGATTTGTATGCACAAGAATCAATACAACAACCACTAATTAGGAAACCATGGATATATGAATATTGATTTTGTTTTTGGAATGTCGGATTAGATATAAGCACCAAGGCATAAGCGCCAGGATGACCTGAATATCATGTCCATTTTGTATAGAAATTTGTATAAGCATCAAAACATAGATGTCATGATGACCAAAATATGCCTTGGATTGCAAACACATCAAGCAGTCAAGAGATCATTCTAAATCTAATGTGAATTACCCTTAGTGACCCTTTATCATTCACATCCTTAGGTAAGATCGCATTTCACAATAAGAGAAAGAACTCACTCACAAAAAAGACAATATTGAGATCAAAATTCCTTGAATTTTTTGGGTATCAATGGTCAAGGTATGCATGGCCATCCAATTTGAGATAGAGGCTCTTATAGTTAGACACCATTTAATCCAGAATTTCCAAAGTTGTTAGATTTTCACATACAAATAGAAAATAATGAAAAGATTATGCCCCCAGTCATCACTCTCTAAATCCTATAAAGGACATCATCAAAGAGCTTGAGGGAACATAATATGCAAAAATCTCAATGCGAATCAGTAAGCATACAAGGAGATAAAAGCATGTAAAAAGCATAGATTGTTTTCATTTTGTGTTGATGTTTGATTGCATTGTTGTAGATGCAAAATCCTTTCTGGAGACGAGACTGATTGACTGACTCAAATAAAGCTTCAAAGGACTTTGATTGGACATGATACATCTAAGATACATTTGAGGCCATAGGATATGACATTGACTGCCCCCAAGTGTGAAGCATTGATAGGATACAGATGCTTGAGCTGATTGGTGTACAGACCGACTTATTGAAAATAGGACAACAAGAACAAACTGGGAGATATGTACAAACTAAAGTAAGACTAAAAGTTGGGAAAGACCAAGATTGCACTGATAGATGGAGTATTTTGAACAAGTGGTGCCCGTTTGCCAGGTTTTCACCATCTTGGCAGAGATTCTATTTTTGCTACCAAGGCACCTGTTTCCAGGTTTTCACCAAGGCACTTTTTCTTTTTCTCATTTTTTTGTATTTTTTGATATTTTTTACTTTTTTTGTGAATCATCAAGGTGCTTATTGCTAGGTTTTCACCAAGATGTTCATTTTTTCAGGACTTTTTTAGATTTTAAAGATTTTTTCAGGACATTTTACCATAGATTGAATGCCTTAGGCATAGAATTTCTTTAGATGGAGAACGTTGATTGGTTCTTAGAGCTATTCTCCTTCGATCGTTGAGAGTTGGGAGACACCAAAGCCAAAAGTAGAAATGATTACGAAGGGACCCAGCTAGTTGGGTTCGAACTTCCCCTTTCATTCTCAATGTGATTGATTTTTAGGATTCTCTCTCAAGACTAGATCACCAACCTAAAATTCTCTGTGTTTGACTTTCTTATTATAGCCTCTAGACATTCTCTTTTGATATACTCTGAGATGATCATATGCTTCTTGTCTGCACTCATCTAGTAGTTCAAGTTCTTGCAACCTAGACACTTTGTAGTCATCATCAGTTACTAGACCATGCATTCTGATTCTTAGTTATGGGATTTCAACCTCAATAGGTAGTACCGCTTCAGACCCATAAACTAAAGCGAAAGGTGTAGCCCTAGTAGGCATCCTAATACTTGTTCTATAGGCCTAGAGAGATGGATTGATCATGAGATGCTAGTCTGTTCCTATTTTATTAACTGTACGATGCAAGATTTTCAATAGATTCTTGTTAGAAGCCTCTTCTTATCCATTCCCTTGAGGATAGTAGATAGATGACCGATGTTGTGTAATCTTGAATTTAGAACATAAATCATCTAGATCTTTGTTCTTGAATTGTCCACCATTATCTGTGATTATGGAATGGGGTATCCCATATCTGCATATGATATAGTTCAATATGAACATAGATATTTTTTTTCCAGTTGCTTGTGTCAAAGGGATTGCTTCTACCCATTTTTAAAAATAATCTATAGTTGTGATTATATGGGTATGTCCATTAGAAGAATGAGGATGCATAGCTTCTATAAGATCAAATGCCCATTGGTGAAAAGGCCATTATGTAGTAAAGGAAATTAGATCTCTCCCTAGAGCATGAATTAAGTTGCCATGCACTTGGCACTTTTGACAATTCTTAGAAAACTTGATAGACTCTTTCTCCATTTCAGGCCAATAGTACCCAACCCTAATAAGTTTTTGAGCTAGTGTTAAACCGTTCAAGTGTGACCCACAAATACCATCATGGACTTCCTCTAACGCATGTTGAGACTCTTCCCATTCTAAACATCTAAGTAGCGTACCATCTAGACTTCATTTGTATAGATCGTGACCAATGATGACATATCAGGAGGCATTATAGATAAGGTATCTCTTTTTAAGGAAGTAAAAGGTATCTGGAATGATTTGGTCTTGGAGATAGGAGAAAAGTTTTTTGTATCGGGATGAATCATGACCAACAATAGTGAAGATCATGTGGGTTTTAGGGGAATCATATGCAGGATAAGATAGTGCTTCCACTAGGAACTTATAGCGTAGCTCATGTTCAGGTTGCTGTAATAGAGTAGACAGTGTTGCCATTGCATGGGCAGCCTTATTCTCTGTTCTAGGTATTTTCTCAAATGAGATAGATATGAAATACTTCTTTAGATCATCTACCATTCTTTTGTATGGAAGAGCTTTTCATCCTTAGTTTGGTACACATCATTGACTTGATGGATTACAAGTTGTGAGTCTCCATGAATGTGTAATTTTGTTACTCTCCACTCAATTACTATTTTCATACCATTCAAAAGGGCTTCATATTCTACAATATTGTTTGTGCAAGGAAACTTTATTTTGAATGCTTTAGGTATGGAGTATCCTTGAGGAGTTATAAATAATATGCCTACTCTTGATCCATTCTGTGTATGGAAGCCATCAAAGAATAACTGCCATTTTCTAGAAGAAAGAGTCATGATAGAGGAGTCTAGAAATTCCATTTGCATTGGTGTATCATCAATCATAGGTGCATCTACCAATTGATCAGCAATAACCTGTCCTTTTATAGTTTTTCTTTCAACATATTCAATGTCAAATTCACTTAAGAGGATGACCCATTTAGCTAATCTACCTGTGAGGGCAGCTTTGCTTAGTAGGTATTTTAGTGGATCAATCTTAGCTACCAAATGTGTGGTATGCACCAATATGTAATGTCTTAGTTTCTATGATGCAAAGATCATAGCTAGACAAGCCTTCTCAATCATAGAATAATTCTTTTCATATGCCACCAATGTCCTACTGATATAGTATATAGCTCTTTCCATTTTTTTCTCATCATGTTTTGCAAGAAATGCCCCTAGTGATGTATCTATAGCAGAGACATATAAGATCAAAGGCTTCCTTGGAATGGGAGGCATCAAGATAGGAGGATTTGATAGATACTTCTTGATATGGTTAAAGTTGTTCTCACATTCTCTATTCCACACAAATGTCACACTTTTATGTAATGTTTTTGTAAAAGGCTATGATATGTCTGCTAGCTGAGATATGAAGTGTCTGATAGATTGAACTCTTCCTTGAAATGTCCTCATTTGAATAATATTCTTGGGAGGTTTCATCTCCATTATAGCCTTTAATTTAGCTGGATCAACTTAAATGCCCTTCTTTGAAACTATGTATCCTAAGAGCTTTCCAGAAGTGACACCAAAAGCACACTTCTTAGGATTTAGTCTGAGACTAAATTTTTCCATTCTATCTAGTATCTTGCTCAAGTCATTTAGATGTTCAGCTCTAATCATAGATTTTGCTAAAGTATCATCAACATAATCCTCCATAGTCTTATGCATCATGTCATGAAAAATAGAAGTCATAGCTCTCTGATATGTAGCACTGGCATTCTTAAGCCCAAATGGAATGACATTCCAGTAGAAGGTACCCCATGCACATGTAAAAGCAATTTTCTCTTGATCCTCTGGAGCAATTTTATTTGATTATATCTAGAAAAACCATCCATTAAAGAATACATCTCAAAGCCCACAGTCATGTCCACTATCATATCAATGTTAGGTAGTGGAAAATCATCCTTAGGGCATGCTCTATTTACATCTCTAAAATCTGTACACACTCTAATTGATTTATCTAGTTTTGAAACAAGTACAATATTAGAGATCCATTCTGCATAATCAATAAATCAGATGAATCTGACTTTTAGGAGCTTCTCTAATTTATCTTTTACCAAGAGTGCAACATGAGGATGCATCTTTCTCAATTTTTGTTTAATAGGTTTAACGTTTGGAGCTATAGATAAATGGTGCATTATAAGATTGGGATCCAACCCTGGCATATCTGAATATTTCCATGCAAAGTTAATCTTCTTCTTTGTTAGGAATGTTGTAAATTTTTTCTTTTCTTCCTCTGATAAAGATTGTGCTACATGGATCAACTGTGGTTCCTATGTTGTTCCCAAGTTGATGGATTGAGTGGGCTCAATTAGAACTGGAGATCTGTCCTATAAATGACTTGGAAGGACATCAAATATCTCATCCTTAGGCACCTCAAAGAGGTTTTCACCTTCGGATATGCATTTTATTTTTACTTTTGTAGGTTCTAAGACTGCCACAAAGTGGTTTACACCCTCAAAACTCCTTTTATTTTTATTCTTATTCTTATTTTTCAAACTAAGATACTTGATGTCCGACTCTGTCATGCTAACACTCAGTTCACTGATGGAAGTCCTCATAGGCTCAACTGCATTGAGGTAGCAAGCAAGGGGTAGTCATTTGGGAAGGTATAAATACCATGGCTCAGGTTTGTGGAGGTTTGATCAAGAAGTTCAAGATGTTGGATAGTCAAAGTGGTGAAAGATTGGGAAAGAGTGTTTATAGATATAGATCTATCATCATCGGTCCTAACCCGATGCTCAAGTTCAAAGGTGATATTACAACTTAAGACATTCAATTCATGAATAGGCTCAATGTCATTGTGAAAGTCCACTTCAACCATCAGTGGATTAGACTCGATAATTTCATCATTTCGCTCTAGACTTACATTGGGTTTAGGTGCATATTGGTGAATAACATCAACATGTTTTTCTATAATAAGCTCATCTTCTTCTGGAATGTCTCCCCATTCATAGTCATTAGATTCTTCATCTATGCCTCTAGGAAATCTAAGAACATGAGTAAATTCAGGATGAATACCCCAAGAAGGGTTACCCTTAGATTCTGATTTGAATTCATACTCATGGGAATCTGTCTTAGAATAACTACCACCTTCCTATTTTTGATTGCTTTCAATATTAGCTGGTTCTTGTGTTGTAACTATCTCTTTCTCTATAGTAGGTTCTTGTGTTTCTACTACATTAATTCTTTTTATAGGATCATCTTCAACATCAAGGAGGTCTATGATTTCTTTAGGCAAATGCTCATAAGGAATGAGCTCATCAGTGGTGTCTAAATCATCACTATTAGATTATTCAGTTATTTCCTTCTTTAGTTGATTTGCTATGGAAGGCTCAATTTGTTCTAGAACATGTGGGGAGTTCTTGCTAAGACATAAAGGCTTCTTCATGTATCCTAGACCTATTGTATTCTTGTTGGCTTGACCATGATGTTCAAGAGGTGATAGAAGACCTTTACCTTGTAGTCCTAGAGGTCCTTTTCCTTTATATCCCATCTTAGCTATCATTTTATCCCCTGGGTCATATGACTTAGAAGGAACCTGTTGGTGCTCAAAATCGCAGCCCTGATTTTGAGCACCATTGAGAAATTAAGCCCTATAATTGCTTGTAAATGAGATTGTACCCGGTTGTCAGTCTGAGACCTAAGAGGTGTTTAATGTTTCTAACACCTTCCATTCAGCCCGTCTAAGTGTTCCATGATGATAATTTGTCATTCTGAGCCATTTCGTGAAGTCTCATTTTGAGAAGTCAAATCTGCATTTTACCCAAAGTGTCAAACAGCGACAGGAGGCTGTGTTTGCCATTGAATATCTCGCACCCAGAAAGGTTTTGTGACTTTCCGCTTTGAGAGTGTCTAGTGTCCATACCTAAGAACCTATGTTTCAGATTTTGAGTCGTTTCAAATCCATTTGATTAGGTTTCGAACCCCTCAAAGTTGGTAGTTTACTGTTTTCATGCATTTGCAATTTGCACATAATTCTGGGAAGCCCTGTTTGATGCGTTATAACTTTTGACCAGTTGACCAAAATCTTGAAATTCCTATTGTGTTGCATTCTAAATGTTAGAGACTTGTTATGTTTCAATTTTCAAGTCTTGACGAATCCATTTGATATGTTTTTGAACGTGATTCCAAATGGAATTTCTATCTTTTTACTGGCATCAGCATTCACAGATTTGTCAGTACCCCTGTGCGTGGCATTATAACTCCTAATCTGTGATTGGTAAGATCGAATGGACTGTACCCCTTTGTTGTACTCCAAAAATACTTTAAGTGTGCCAGTTTGCAAGTCATGACGAATCCATCTGCACACTTTTCCAGGTCAATTCCATTCGCAAAAAATGTTTTCTGCCATTGTTTCTAGTCAGTATTTCTGAGTAACCTACTTTGACTGATCGCCATTCGCGCCCTGTTATTCATCATGAGCCCAAATCATAGATTTATACTCACCTCATGACAGAGAATTAATGCCCCAGTTTTCATCTTCCCAAGTGTCAGTTTGCCCAGTTTTTGAAGCCGAATCCGAACCCAGTTTGTTGTTTTCTGACTTGTTTACTTGCAGGTATTTCTGAGAAGGCAACTTTGACGGAGAATATCTTTTGACTGGGAATTTTTCATAAGACAAGATCTGACAGTGTGCAAGTGTGCGGAACAAAGATTCAGTATGCCAATTTTCAGAGCTTGATCAGTTGATTTGGTCAGTTTTCAAAGCCAGTCAACGGACCTCCTGGCGCATATTTGACAGTTGACTGAACATTGAAAAATGAGTTTTAAAAGTGGTTTTCAGTGGTCGAACTTGATTCTAATTAGCATTAGATAGTCAATGGATTAATTTTGAGTATCAGTTGTTTGAAAATGAAATTTTTTTTAGCCAGACCCGTTTCGGGGCCCGACTAAACGATATCAGACTGATGTGATGTTTAGAGATGAAGGCACTTTGATATGAGGGCATCATTGTAAAAGATTTATCAAAATGTGGCTTGTTTTAATTACAAAGTCTAAGGCTGATGGGAGACGTTTTGTATTGGGTGAGGCAGTATATAATTTGCTTGGCTTATGTTGACTAGTCAATTAGTGTTATTTTTGAGGTAAACACTCTTCAACAAATGACCATTATTCTTTCCCTCAATAAAGCTTTGATCCATATCCCTTTACAAGCCATTGAGTTAGCCATCCACTTGAACCTATATTGTTGGAGGTAGATCAGATTTACCACTTTGCATGCTCTGCTTCTCCTGTACATTACTAGTGCAGTCTTGTCAAGACAATCGAGGCAAAGAATGGGAACATTAAAATGGAGACGCTGCTAAAAAGAGAGATTTCCAATGAAGAGTTATAAAGGAGATGCATCACATTCTAAGCTAATGCTAAGAGCATTCTGCAGCTTGAACAGGAAGCAACCCGCATTAATAATGGAATGAGCAGGATCTCCACATTAGCAAAAGGATGCAGCTCATAAAAAACTCACTCATCACAAAGGAGGAGCATTTGACTCACTAAGTTACTTGCTGCAAATCAATGAAGAGCTCACGTTGAAGGGAAGAACCCATGGATTAGTGGAGGAGGCATTAGTTTGGAGAGCGATTCATCAGAGAGGCACAGAGCATCTTGAATGCTACCTCTGCGCCAAGGTCAAGACCATGCAGACTCAAAGATCAGAGGCAGCGCTAAGAAAACATGGAGCATTTTAAAATAGAAGATGTGCTTTCAAGCCACAGGGATGTGTAACCAAAAACAGTCCACGCATGAACAGGGGTGTTGATAGAGGAAATAAAAAAATGCCCACAGCATGTTAAGAAGTAGCCCAGGTGTGAATATAGCAGAGAAACCAGGCATGATGAATAGAGAAGGAAGCCGGTGACAGCATTTTTAAAATTTTTAATCCCACATTCGTAAGATGAGTGTCCATTTTGTTTTTTAAATACAACAGCCTTCGCTCGTTAAGTTGTCGTAAGGGACAAAGGCTTTTTGGGAAAGCCAAAGCTTGCGCGTGGGCCCGTGGTCGGTTGCATAGCCATGTTGAATGCTGATGTCAGCGTGACACATGATCAAAATTTTAAACGAAGATGCTTCTGCGCTGATGTGGCACCCAAAACTCAGATCACTCTGGATTTTGACACGTGGCAGTTGGTCAACTGAAGGTTGACCCCGGATTCAAAAGACAAGGGAATTTTAAAATGTTTAAAATATTAAAATTTTTTAATTTTAATATGTCCCGTGCATTTTTTTAAATTGAAAGGGGGATATTTCTAAAGTTTTTACTTTAGAAATTTTTAAATTTTTCAAAAATTTAAAATTTAAGATGTGCAGACCTGGATTTTTATGGCAAAGGAGTCATTTTCGAAGCAACTTTTAATGGGTTTCTGAGATGCAAAATAGGCGATGTTATATATCACCGGAATCGTGGGAAGACGAACTTTTCGATTCCGCAGTCAAATTTTGCATAGAGTGCCATCAGTTCAAGCTACAGGGGAATTTTTCTCAGGTTTCCAACTTGCAACCGCTTTCAGGTATCAGAGTTTAGTTTGGATTTTTAGCATGGGATTGACCTGAAAATGCATAAAAGAGGGTGGAAATGTAGTTAGGGTCCAATTTGTTCAGATTTACTCAGTAAAAACTTATTTTCACCGGCATCTTCATGAGACAAATCAGATTTTTGGCAAGTAAAGGGAATTTCATCATTCAGCAGGAGATATTTGTAAATCAGTTAGAGTAATGATGAAACAGAAAATGAAATCAGATCAGATCAAAATGGAGATGGAAGGAAGAGGTTTTCAGTTGCAAAAGATGGAATTCCAAATGGACACTTGTCGTCTTCAGTTTCAATCTGGGAATTCATCTCTTTGCTATATCTTTCTTTCTTTCTGTCATTTGAAGGGTTCCATTCTTTGGTGAAAAACCACTCACTGCTGTGATACCTTGTTTTGGATCCAGTTTTGATGTGTTCCCATACTGTGACACCATTTCTTTCAGCAATTTCTCTCATGTGAACAACAGTAGGAAGGTTAAATCAGATAGTTCAAATCTGTTGAGTGTTTCTATGTTTTCATTTCATGCATGTGGCTGTATTGTTTCAAAGAAATTAATACAAGGAACAAGAATTTTATCAGTTTCATCTTGAATCTCGTCTCCCTTATTAGTAAGTTTTAATGTTTTATGGCCTTGGAACAAAGAGCCTAGGTCGTAGTTGCAGTCCTTTAAGGCTGTATGTTATTTCGTTGTTGCTTGTGACTCAAAGAGTTGTGTAAATGCTTCAGGGAATTAACAGGGTTGCAAGTTTGCTGATGGGGATATCATGTAAGAATGAGGTTCAGATTGAGCATTGATGTCTATTTACAAGTTGAATAGATAGATCGTATATCTGAATATATGTATAAGTATCAGATATCCATATGTATGTATTTGATTCATGGATTTGCCCAATGGTTAAGGCACTGGTCAGTTTACAGGATCATAAAAGTCTTATTGCAGCATATTTGAGGGTTTTGTTGAAATCAACATTTATAAATCAAACGTTATTTCTATCTCATGTTGAAGGACCTAATTGTTTTGCCCTCACTCAGCTTATGAATGTCATAGATTTGCATCTAGCTACTGTAGATTTATGTCATTGCATGAGTTATTAGGAGAAATAAGGGCTTGTATCTTCTTAATAGATTCAGGGATATGTTTTTGCACTAGTACGGTATCATTTGAATCTCAGGTCCACCCGCCTAGGTCTAGCAGAGCCTAAAGAAGAAGAAGGGTCATGCCTTATAGTTGGCCTGTTGTCAGAAATGGCATGTTGAAAATGGGAGTTAGCTGCCCCTAGATGTGTCTTGTTCTCATCGGGATAATTGAAAACCCTCCAGCATTTTCAAACACCAACAGAACCTTTGATACTTTAGAGTTACTAGGTGGAACAACTTGGGATTCAGGTTCATCTTTGTAGAGCCATGCAAGCACAGCTTCATCTTCTTCAAATTCTTGCTTAGGTACTTTTTCTGCAACAAATTTTCCTTTATATGCCTCAAGAGGTTCCTTAGATTCCGGTTTGAACTATTTTAGAGCTTTCCCATAAGACTTAGGTGAGATATGGAGAGATGTCAAAGACAATATTGGCTCTATAGTATATTCTCCCATACTATTTTCTTTGATATTGACCTCTTTTGCAATGTCTTCCATCTTAGATGTGGATGCTACATCTGTTTGCTTAGTGGAATATTCTCTGTTATTAGGAACAAGTTTATCCGCATTTTCTTTCAATGCATTGCAAGTTGTTGACACATCAGCTGGAATGGTTACCTCTACTCCATCACAAGGAAATTTCAAGCACTGATGGTATGTAGAAGGAATAGCTTTCATTTCATGTATCCAGGGTCTACCTAGAAGGATGTTGTAGGCCAAAGGTATATCAAGAACTTGACATATAGTATCTCTGATGACAGGACCTATTCTGATAGGCAAGACAATTGTTCCCTTAGAGGATCTTTCTTCTTCATCATATGCTTTGATAGTTATTCTCTTTCTAGGATCAATGGTTGTTTCTAAAAATCCCAATTGTGTGATCAAGTTGTAAGAAGAAATATTCAGGCCAATGCCCCCATCTATCAACACACATTTGACATGACGGTTTTGGATCAAGACTTCAATATGCAAGGTATGGTTATGTGGATGACTCAAGGAGTTATCATCATCCTCTAAAAAGGAGATATACTATGGAGATGTAAGATGACCAACCATGGCCTAGAATCTATCTAAATCAAGGTTATCAGGAACATTGGATCCGAGAAGAGTTTTGTCTAGAATGGCTCTATGAGCTGGAGATATCCAAAGCAACTCAAACATAGAGATTTTAGCATTTGTGTGCTAGAGTTGTTGGACAATACTGTATGAAGTAGGCCTTATGTCCTTAGGATTTGAAGATTTAGATGTTACCCTCTATTTAGAAGTAGAAGATAGATTGAAAGGCACCTTAGGGACATTTGATTGATCTAGGATTTGTCCTTGTAGGTGTGCCTGAGCTTGTGATCAATTAACTGTGTTAGCTGATTGTTTTTCTCTATCTCTTCTTACAATTGTGATGACATTGCAATGCTCAGATAGGCTTGGTTCAACCACATTGACAATAGTATTATTTCCAGGATAGGCATAATTGACCTTAGCACCCACATTAGGTTGAGAAGATGAATCTCCTTGGCTATGCTTCGGAAATGGTTTGATGAATGTTGTGTGACCATTATTTCTTTTAGGATTATCAATCATGATTTCTCCATTATCAATCTTTTCTTGAATGGTATGCTTCAAGCGCAAGAAGTTATTAGTTCTACGACCTTTACCCTGATGGAAATCATAAAATTCATTCTGTCTCCACCATTTCAGCTTAGGGTCAAGATCAAATTGTTAGATCTTAGGCAAAGAGATGATGTTATTAGCCAGTAGAGTTCTCATAGCTGATTCCAAAGATTCTCCAAGAGGACTGAACTTTCATTTATTATCAGCGGACCAAGATTTGTATTCTAGCTTCTTTTGAGATGATTCGAACAAATTTTGTTCTGAAGCTTTGATGGCTTCGGTACCGATGGTTAGATTGAAAGCAGGTGTCTTGGATGGGGCATGGAGATTATCAACAATGCCATCTATGATGATGCCCTTATTCTTGTTCCAATTTTTGTTCTTATCCTTATAACTAGATTCATACTTGTCCTTTTGAAGTGTGACTTCTCCTTTTTTCACAAGTACTTTTTCAATTTTGATTGCATTATCTACCATCTTGTCAAAAGATGTATGATTTTGCATTTGTAAAGGTTAGTTGATTTCTAGAACAAGATTGTTGATGAATATTTCCAGCTTCTTAGTTTCTGGAATAGGCCTAGCATATAGAGAGAATTTATTTCTCCATCTTTTGAGAAATGTCAAGAATGGTTCTCTTGGATATTGTTTGAGATTACAGATATCAATCATGGTGACTGGATGTTGAATGTTGTAGGAGTATTGCTGATAGAATAATTTGATCAACTCCTCAAAGGTTTTGATTGTAGGAGGTATCCTAGAGAACCAATAAATGGCTGCCCCTCCCAGAGATCGAGGGAAGAGATGCATTAGATAGGTCAATTTGTGCATGAACTCTATAGATTGAGTACAGAATTATCTGACATGATCTTGAGGATCAAAGTTTCCATCATACTTATCATATTTCAGCATTTCCACCCTCTTAGGGAATGGTGGCATATACAAGTCTTTATCGAATGGAAAAGGACATAGGGCCTCCATGGAGAACTCCTTAGGTTCTTTATCTTTTTCCATTTTGTTAAGTTTTACTTGCATGGCATGCATTTTTTTCATCATAGCCGAAATAGGAGTTTCTTCCTCATGTGTAATGATATCTTCCACATTAACATTGGGAGGAAGTTTAGCTCCTTGATGAGCTAACTCTAGAAAGTATGTTTCTCTATTTTCTTTCAAGAAATGTTGCATCATTCTTTTGAAGTTATCATCATTTTGATATTGAGCAATTTTAGCAGGTGTAGGTTCTTGATCCATACCATGTTGAGACTGGTGTCCTTGGGACCCATGATGTGTCCCTTTGTGAGACATGTTAGGATTTTTAGGACTCCTTGGATTAGATTGAGGAGGGGTTTGTTGACTACCTCCATGGTTTGATGGAGGGGGTATGTAACCAGTTTTTAATAAAAAATTACCAAGATCATCATCTTTGTAAAGACCAAAATTGTAGAGTTGTTCAAGAGTTGGACCCTGGATATGAGTCAAAGGTAAGGTCTGAGATGTTTCCCTTGATTTCTTGTGAGAGGAAGCTCTAGTTTCCACCATTAACCTTGGGTGAAGCAAAAGAATATGATGAAGACAACTAAAGAAAGATCTGATTCAAGAAGATCAAATGATGCAACCTTGTCAAGGTTTGATTGATTGAAGCTTAGATTAGATGTAAATAATGGATACCGTGCCCTGGATGTATGGGTAGATGCCCAAAAGATAGTGGACATGAGTTCAAAACACTTAGAAATTTTGAAGATGGATTGAAGATTGATAGTTATGACAAGGTTTTGACACAAGATGAAAAAGACTCAAATCAATTAAACAAAAAGCTGAATCAGACTCAAGAGGCCACTTTAGGAAAATGATTGGATTCATTCTATTTGTTTCTCTATTCCTAACATGGTGATTTGTTTGATAGATTCTGGAAATAGGCTGAAAAAGCTGGGTATCTGGTAATTTTGACAATTTTCTAGCAATTTTTTCAAAATTTCTCAAATGACTTTCTGCAGGCTCGTACAACAGTGTGTAGGGTATGAAACGATAATTGACAAACTTGTACAACTATTGCAAAACTCACATGATAGTTGATAGCAAGTTTTTTGACTTTTTTGAATTGACTGGCAGCAAAACTCATACGGCAATATACCAGCTACCATATGACAATCTGGCTGTTCTAAAATGACAATAGCCAAAAGTCGTATGACTTTCTAACTTTATAAGATGACTTTTGACTCCAGAAAGGTGTTTGACATCAGATTTTGTAATTTTTAGGTTTTCAATTTCAAATTGTTCACAAAATTGTCTGTCCATATTTGAAGATTGTACCAGATTGATTCGTTCTTAGTAACCAAATAGATAAACATGCATGCAAAATAGCAAGTGATTTCAAGCATGTCTAAAAACAATGAACAGGGGACAAAGCAACCCTACACATGAACACCCAAGTGACTGAATATGCTAATCCCTAGGAGTGCTACCAGTGTATGTTCCAAAATTTTTGCAATAACGCACATATTCCTAGAAAATGAAAATTTGGCCTCACTAGGGTTTGTAGTAATGGTCTGACTCTGTAACTTTTGTGATCTCAAGAGGGTGAACTCCAATCTAGGTACACTAGGGTTTTGACATAGTCTGAGAAATTAATCAATCAGGAGTTGCTAGGGAGATCTGACAGCCCAACAAGAGACGACACCTATGAAGATTTCCTCCACAAGGACATTTATAGAGCGGCTGCTGCTACCATGATGAAAATGGCTATTATTGCTTGAGGTTTTGTCAACATGGTTTACCCAATTAAGGGAATGTCCACTATAGTTAACCCTCTCTAAAGGTGACTCACAAAAGATACCACATGGAGACTAGTTCCAAATTCAAGGATCTGAGTTTCTGGTACTACCCAAAAAGGGAGTAGAGCATAGTCCTCTAGCCTTTTCACTTTTAACCAAAACAAAGTAGATAGATTAATCCTAACATGCTAAGACCAAGATCATCTCACAAGGATCTATGATGTCAACCACTTGTGATCTATCAACCTCTCTGGAGAGAGAATGTATCAATCAGAAGCTGAAGATGCACAAATCTAGTAGAACATGAGACACTCTCAGTAACCTCCCTACCTACAAGGGTTCCTTCATTGAGAAGAGTTTCGCTAGAAACCTACTCTCTCAAGAACCACAAATAGTGTTCATAGGGCCTATTTACTATGTGTAACAAAGATGCTAAAAAGCAAATCTATGTTCATTTTTATAGCCCAAAATGAAATCTATGATATGAAAGCAATAAAGTTCACACAAGCTTGACATATGAGAGTTCATTTTAGTCCAAATCAAAATGTTATTAGCTGAGAAGATTACCTGAATTCCTTGAAATGCACTTAGTACATTCTTACTTGCTTTTAGCAATTCGTACACTTTTCCCAATCAAAATCAGCATAAATCAATCAAAAAAAACAAATTTCAATTGTTAATGTTAGCTGTCAGTCCAAATTTGGAAAACAAATCTAGAAAATTGGCTAAAAAAGTGAAATGACAATTGAAACCTAGCACTGAAACTCATATGATAGTGGGTCACCTCCCAGATGACGGTCCAAAAACTCGTACGATAATGGATATAAGATCATACAACAATAGAGCTTCCAAATGACACTAGGTTTTTCATGGTACGATCCTCAATCAAATCAACTGTCATACGATAGTGGGTATCACTTGGTACAAGTTTCTGACAAAACTCATATGAAAATTGTACGACATTAATTAAAAATCATAGCTTGGAATAGAAAATGATAAGAACATGATAGAAATTGATAGAAATTGAATGGAAACCTATTTTAGGGCCCCACGATGGGTGCCAAAAATGTGTGTGTGAATTTTGTAACTAGTTGTAGACACAACACTTCAGTAAAACATTAGAGGTTAGAAAAAATCAAAATCGTGTAGTGAAATGGAAACTAATCTAACCAGGTGATTTATTGCCTTCTAGTAGGTGTGAGTATGATATTCTCAGACTGGACTGAGATCAATGACCTTGACAAAACCTAAACGAAGGATTTGAATGCAGAATCTAGATATGAGATGAATGCAAATTAATCTATATTTTTGGATTTTCTATGCAATGAAATGAGATAAACTGATATGAATCTATTTTATATGAGAAATTAATATGACATGCAATTAATGTAATCAATGATATGCTAAATGATATGAATGCTCAAAAATAATGAAAATCTCACAACAGCTTTGATTCGCAAAGATGGATTCTTTGATCACCAATTCGCCAGTGTGAGGATTCAATTCGTGGATTCAATTCAAAATGAAGAGCTGAGGCCTTAATTTATAGAAATCGAGGACTTTGGAGATGCATGGAAAAAGCCATAAATCACTCTTGATAAACTCAGGTTGATTTTTGATTTATCAAGAATTTAGAGATAGATTAACTCACAAAATCATGCAAATCAGCTTTTTGATTTAAATCAGAAGTTGAGATCAGCTTTCAACTCAAAAGAGAGTTGAGTTTATTTTTAAAATAACTTGAATTGATTTTTTGATTTAAAGTTTAACTATTTTTTGGATGTGCATAATTAATTATGAATTAATTAAATAAAGTGATTTATCCTCAAGTTAACTGATTTTAAAAATATAACAATTGATTTATGGGTTAATCAATTATTAAATCAAACTTTTATTCAAAAACTATATTATTAAATTTGACAATTGACATTAATTAATTAAATAAGAATTTAATCAATTAGTCATAGGATATTTGATTTATTGTCAAAATGAAATAATACAATTTAGGAATAAATATAATTAAATTCAATTAAATAATTAAGTAGCAGTATTAAATCTAATTAATTAAATATTCAAAATATTCAATTAATCAAACTTTAGGATAAACAAGATTTATCACCAAATAATCATTAAATTAAAGATAATTAGGATAAATAGGAATAAGGAATATTCTCTGATGCAGAATTTAGGATGATCAATTAGGATTCGATAATGTGCTAATGCACCTTAGGTTAGGACTTTTGATGTCGATTTCGTTCGATGTGTCGATATAGGTCAATGAACCTATAGCCCATTTTTGGGGTATTACAATTGTATCTAATACACCTAGTGTCTCCTTTGGCTCTTGCATAAAACTGAGATTCTATCAAATCAGAACTCGTGTGCAATTTGTCAATATGATTCTTTGCTTCTTTCAATTCAGACTCCAAGCTTTCTTTGCTATTCCTTAGCTCCAAGATTTCCAAGTTATCTTGCCTTAATTCCTCATTGAGTTGAAGGTTCTCTTTGACTTGTTCATTATAGACTTCCTAATTGTTGATAAGCTTATCATCAAATTATTCAAGTAGTTCTTTCAAAGATGCATTGTCTTCATTCAGCTTCTTGACATTTTCTCCTAGATCACTGTTAGAGAATTCTTTCAAATCCTTTCTTAGCCTTTTGATAACTAATTTTGTATCACTGAATTTTTCTTTTAGTTCTTCAATTTCTCTTTCTGATTTGTCCAGGTCTTCAAGAGTAGCTTCAAGATTTCTTTTCAGATGTTTCATTTCTAATTTTTCCATGATCTCCTCAAGTGGTTAAACTTCTGTGCTAAGGACCAGAGCTCTGATACCAATTGTTAGGAATGAGAACACTAGGAGGGGGGTGAATTAGTGTTCACTATATTTTATATTTTCACTTTAATCTTTATACTGAACTTAAATGCTTAAGTACTAAATTAAACATTCACATAAACATGAAACATAAAATCAACTCATGACACCAATATGGTTACAAGGAAATCCAAATAGGTAAAAACCCCAGTGGGAATTGACACCCACTAATATTCTGTACTAGTGTTTTATGATCCTTGTTAGAAGATCATTAACCCTGTAAGGAGTTGCTTTACAATGCTTTAAGTACAATAGACCTTGTCAAGGATTGGACCCTGTTAGGGGTCTTTTACAATAGTCCTTGTTAGGGGAGTGGATGAACTATCCTAGAGCTCACTGCTCAAGTGATGAATGCTACAACCTTCTGATCTCAGATACACACTATATTTGCTAGATGAACTGTCACTATGACACTGCTTGTCAGATTAGTTCCTTTGATGCGCTAATGCTTTGACCTCTTTCAAAGCTCTAATACATCTTCTTGACTCTTCACATACTTCTGCTCTTCTTCTCACAACTCTCTTTCAACTTCCATGCTAAATACAATGGGCGCATCTTATATTTATATGCGCATACAAAATAAGCAACTAGGTCGGCCCTTAGACCTATTACATACAACACTTCCAAATGAGTTGGCTTAAGCGTGTTTACAATCAAACATATATACATGTCAGAAACCTAATTGCAATAGGTGCATAGCCTTTACAACATTAGAATATAGACACAACTCATAATGATAACTATTGGCTTACTCTATTCTTCACTGGCACACACTGGCTATGTAACTTCAACTGATTGTATCTTTCTCATACCTACACATCTTATCATGCACTCATAGAATAAGCATGAATATAGTCTAACCAAATTAACTTCTAGGAAGCATACCATAATTCTTCCGCACACACGTGTGCTGATGCTATGAGCTGCAGGAACTCTATACACTATCTAGTCTTCAATACTTAACCGATTTCTAATCTTCTCATCAAGTGCGCTAACTCCAAACTACTATATGACTTTGTTTCCATAATGACAACACTATATTAAGTCATATACATCAGTATAGCCAACTTTCCAACATTATGTATATGTATTTTATTGCTACTTGATGTAGAGTGATAGGTAGGCAATTGCATACTTGTAGAGGGGGCCTCGTGGTTGCTCGGTTGTTGACGACCGGTAGGCATATGGGAGTACCCTAGCTAGGTATACCTCTAGCTATGAAAATAACCTATTGAGAGGTATTTCTATGTGGGGTGTGACCTACATGCATTTTCTCCATGAGGTACACTGTCATGTGACATACGACCATTGTGTGTTTTTTCCACTTGGTGTATGGTCATGTCAAGTGAGATGATGTGTTTTACCTATCTACTTGATGTGGGGGAGAGTGTTGAGGTTGCCACCCTATGCCATGTGATCTATAGGGTTTTTTCAAGATACATGAAGGGCTATTTTGAAATCTAGATGATTGTTCCTCCTTCCTCGTTGGATGACTAGATGTAGTCACATAGTGATGCAATGTGAACTTTATGATATTTTTTTTATATCTTTTTTTGTGTGGGCCAAAAAATTATTTATGTTATTTATGATGGTTTAGCCACAAATTGTTAAGATTTTATTGCATGTGGCTCTTGGGGTTACATTTGATTTATTGTTGTAATTCCTTAGATTTTCTTACTTTATTGTTGGAATTGAAGATTTAATTTCTTGTATTTGTGGACTTTGTCAGCTAAGCTATTTATCCTTATTATTTTTGAGAGTTAGTCTTGTGTTGTAATGTGATTCCTCTCTAAGACTGGTGGAGATAGTCTTGAAGAGTGTATACAAGGAAGTAGACGCGGGGAACCCCCATAGTATGGAGGTATGTGAGGTTGTTATGCAACCATGATCACTACCTACCTTAAAGTGGTGAATCTCCCTTGGAGGCTAAACAACTTACTCCAAACAAGGGATACTAGTCATGTGGTCTTGTATGGAAGGTTTCACTGTATGGTGAGTAACGCATCCTCATCAAGCCACTGAGTGAGATATGGATTCAAATGAGATCTTCCCCAGAGCACATGTACATACCTAATCTTGAGCCTTATATTGTTGTAAATGCATGTGTATTATTGCATATTATAATATAAATTAAATCTTCATGTTGTTATATTCATATATCATCATGTTTTATGAGTTGTGATGCTAACTGCATTATGAATTTTGTGGAATTGAAACTGTATCATGAAATAATATCTTTTGAAATGATTAAGGATATTAAAATGATTAGTTTAAATATGTATTTTTCTTGGAAAGATGACAAATGATAGCAATTAGAGTGGTATTTTATGAATTTACATGCTTGCTAAATGAGGAATAGTGACAAGTAATGTATTTGACTAATTATTTTAAACTATGTATGAATTCTATATGAACATAGTATGGGAAAACTTAAATATATTTCTATGATGAGCCTTAAATAGTAATGATAAACTTGCAAAATAATAATAATTGTGACATTGATAGCTAAACTCTTCATGATTACTTGATCTACATTGATGTTGCTATACACATATGTATTGTACATAACTATATTAATGAAGATTATTTTATGTCTTTGCTAGGATCTAACGAACATCTATATTATTAATATTGGGTAAAAGATATTTCAGGACTAATGTGTGGTTTGTTTTCATCTTAGCCTTTATGACTTCTAGGAGCAAGTCAAGTTTTAGAGGAGGAGAATGTAGTGCCTCTTTAGCTCTGTCATTGCAAAAAAGTAATAGAGCCTCAAACTTTAGATTGCAAGTATAATGAGGTAAGTATACTTGATGTTAAATACTATTTAATCTAACTAAAAATATGTTGCAATAAATGAAATACTATGATGTTATATCAGTTTGTTATTTACCCTTTTGAATAGTATATTCATGATGATACTTTATTGATTAAATATATTAATTTTTTATGTTCAAAAGATTGAATTAGTAGGTTATGATGATTGTCACTAATTCTTGGATATTGTGCCTTATATGCCACTGGAAATTTTAGGAAGATTTAAATTGACATATGCTCATATTGTTAGAAATAATTTATTTAAATGCTTCAAGATAATCCAATAATATATGGTTATGTGTTGTGTATGATATACCACATCTTTCTATGCATTTTGTCTATTGGTGCTGGTACGAAGTGATATAGAGCCATAGTCACTTGCTTGCAAGATCCAAATAGTGTTTCGTTATCCTTCATTATGATTACCTGTGTTATATGTGCTTTGATTATTTATATATTATGAATAATTGCACTTGATGTTTGTATGTTATTGAATAGGTCCCAGACACATTCACCCTTAGTTGTAGGGATTGAGTGTGTGCCTATGTTCCCAGTGGTGGCACAAGAGATAGTAGTTTTGACCTTTCATACTGAGCTAATATCATCCTTGTTTAGATGATGTATCTTTAATTTATTATATTACTCCATCCAGTACAAGTTGGTAAATTTGAAATTCATATTGCACATTGTGAAAGACCAGTTGTGTTTGTGCATTAGAGTCTCATAGTTGTCGTTAAAGATGATTTAATTAATAATGCTATTTTTAATTATTATTATAAAGTATTTTACATTTTTTTGATAGTTTTATCATAATGCTATTCCATTTAATTAGAATTGGATAAATTAATCCAAGTTGAATTCGGGGTGAATTTGGAGTTCTAATTTATTTTAATTTAAGTTATTGTTTTATCCATTTTTGGTTTTAAGTAGAAAAAGTGACTTATAATGAAAAATTAGAACTCATTTAGACACTTTTTCATTTTTGGAGAGAAAAATTGTTCAAACCCTCTTGTAAGCAATTTAGGGATTTTTTTGTTGGGAGTGATCCATTTTCCAGATTTGAGCACGAAGCGGTTCATTGGAATATTTGCAGGATTGCTACACTATGCTGAAATTTTCATCTGCTTTCATGCCGTATTTATTTCTTCCCTTTCATTTTGGATTTCTACTCTTGCTACGAGGTAGGGCTTTCTATATTTTTTGTTTTAGTCTATCTTTTTGCCTGAAGTAAATTGGAGTAGTTTAGTGGGATGAAAATAGGTATTTTCCTATGATTTCATGTATTTATTTCGCCTGATTGGGTTTGTATGAATTTGTGTATGCTTCCATTTTGGAGAAATGAAGTAAAATAGTGTTATGCTGCCCAATTTTTCAGAAATAATGAAAATGTGAATTTTATGTTAAAAGAGGGGTGTTTGACACTTTTAAAACCAAAGGGTATATTTAGAATTTTGGATTTTTGAAAGTTGAAAATTGAAGCTATTTTAATTGATTTTATGAGAGTTTAGGGTTTTGCTTGAAAAATGGAAGAAATGTAAAAAGTGAAATTTGGGTGTTTTGAATTCATATTATTTTGTAGAATGATAGAATTATATAATATAATTTCTTATTTGACTCAATTTGAGTCCATTATCATATAGTTATAGTCATTTGAAGATTACATGTGAGTAGTGATATAAAAATGCAAATGTGATAATTTATGTGAATAACAGAACTTCATTGTAAATCTAAAATTAGAATTTTATTTGAAAAGTGTGTTGTTGGGTAGATTTAGACCAATGTGTTTTAATTTTGTAACCTAAATCTGAATTTGATTTTTGAATTTTTTAGTCATCGCATCATTTTGTGTGTTATCCAGAACCCATCTTTCGTCACATGTTGTGTTAGAAATAGGGAATATTGAGAGGGGGGGTGAATCAGTATTCTACAAACTTTATCTTTTGCCCAATTATGCATATAATAAATTATCTTTACACATGCATAACATAAGAAGCTAAACAACATGCATAGCAATAAAACTAAAGAATTCATAACACATGATTTGTTCTCGAGGAAACCCTGGCCAAGGGAAAATCCCGGTGGGATGGTACCCACAAAGATCCACTAATAAAAAGTATCCTATTAAGGATGTTGACCCTGTTAGGATTCTATTACAAGCATATAGTGTATCAGTCTTGATTAAGGGACTTTAGGCCTTGTTAGAAGCCTCAACCCTGTTAGGAGTTGGTAGTATCTTACCCTGAATAGTGTCAAACTTCTTATTAGTTGGAATCAAATGCTTGACCACTGCATTTTCAAGATTCAATCTCTCTGAGTAGTCATATAGGTCATATTATTTATTCATCTTAGTAAAGTCTCCATCTTTTATAAGGGTAAAAGCACAATAAGCTATCACCCTTTTACAAAGGAAAAGGCTAACAAACTCAAAGTTGTTCAACTTCAATAGTATAAAAATGACATTTATGTTTGGAATTTGAAGATGATGTAAACTAATTAAATGTGATAAAATGGATGAAGTTTATGATTAATATTTTTAATAATTTTTTTGAATAAGAATTGATATGTTCTTTTAATTTTTAAAGATGATTTTTCAGCTGTTGAAAATTAGGGGTCTAGTTCCCACCAAAAAATTATATATAAATAAGCATTTTTTCCCCTAATTTCAAAATATGTCATAGATGACATATATAGCTAGTGCATGAAAAAATAAAAACTGGTTTGTGACTTATATTTTCTCTTTTATAAGAATTCAAATTCTAACTCACTAAAAATGACAGTTTTCATCTCACAACATATTTTTCGTAACAAATTTATCCCAATCAAAAATAGAAATATATATTCTTGAAGAGGACTCTCTCCTCTAGTGCACCATATGTTTTTCAAATTTATTTAATATGATTTACTATTCTTTTCTTTCTCTAAATCAACATGTCCTTGACTGTTAAAATACCTACTTGCAATATTTTTTAATTACAATAAACTATCTCTAATTAAAACACTATAAAATCTATATGAGGATATTCTTGACTCTGATCTCTACAAAACAGTATTTTTTTATTTTAAAAAAAACATCATTAAAAAGATTAGGAGCTATTGAAATGCCACTTTTCTGAAATAATTTTATTTTTATGGTAATTGGACCCAAAGTGGTATGGAACATGCATTTAATAGATATTTCCAATTGGAAAAGTTAAAGCACTTATCTAACTTAGCTAGAATGAATCTAGCTAGACCATATGTTTGACCAAAATTAATTTTTAGTTAAAAATACTAAAATTTAGATGTACTGATAAGTTAGCCTAAAAGGTGACACCTGATTGTGCTTTTACCCATAATCTCTTCATTCACTCTCTCAACTCTAGGTTTCCATGCTTTCTTCTTCACAGTAGTGTCATCATCTTTAAAAACTACAACTATCCTAGGAATTGGGGGCACCAAAGTTTTCTGCCTCTTACCAAGTCCAGTAGAAATTTCTTTCACTCTCTTTCTAGGTGTGGAGGAAGAGGATCTAGTAGGTTTCCTTGCTTCTTGTTCCTGCTCAGGTTCCTCTACTTTCACTTTGACTTGTGTAGCTTCTTGTTGTACTGCACTAGATGACAAGGGAGGTACAGACAAAATCTCTTTCTGTCCAATATCTCTGATTGCTGCTACTATCTTCTTTGCCACTAAGAATTCTTTCTTTGTCATTCCTGAATCTTTCAATATTCTCTTAATAATGCTCTCAACTCTTTTCTTAGACTGCTTCTCCTCAAGTATTGCCTTTGCGGAGTTGAAATTTTCTTCAAAAGTTCCAAATCTATTACTGTGAGTGTCAACCTTGCACTTAAGTAGCCTATTCACATATTCTTGTCTCAGTTTTAGATATTTCATAGCCAAGAGGGTCTATGAACTCAATTCTAGGTTCTACTACCTCAATGTAGGTAAAGTCAGTATCAACCATAAAACATTCTTCATTTTTGTATTTCTCCACAAGAGACTATGGGATCCTTGATCTGCTAGTTACCAAGTTCTGAAAAGTCTTCATCACCAACATTGCACTCTCATTTACTTTGTCAATAAAATTCCTTATATACACTTTATTGATCCTTTCCATTGTATTTCTTCCATCATTCCAATCACTTGTAATGGTGTAAGGAAATCTTCTTAATAAGTGGAAAAACATGTAAGTGATCAAAGATGAAAATCTAAACTATGCATACTTTGCCTTCTTAATCTTCTCCAAGTTCTCAAACAATTGAATTCTCAGAATTTCACACATATCAACTGGCACTTTGTCAACACACATCAAATAAGTTATGTGTACCATTCTAGCTGCCATGTCATCCTCTCTTGAATTTGCACAAAACTTAGTTGTTAGGATCTTGCATAAGTATCTAACATCATGTTGTTGGATCTTACTAATTACAATTCCTTTGCCATTATAGGATGAACCTGTGTTATCAATGACTATTTTTCTCATGTTCTTCTCATTTAAAGGAATAGCTCTAGATTTAGATAGTCCCGTGACTTCATGAATCAAATCAGTTGTAATGTCTATTACTCTATCTTCTAGCCAAAACTTCCCATTATGAATTCTGCTAAGGATTATCTTAGTGCATTCTTCATTATCAAAATCATACTCTAATGCATACTTAACAATCTCATTATCTTTTAGATGATCATATCCTTCTTTTAATGTCATTTCCTGGTTGCAAATCTTTTGACTATCACCGATGGTTTCTAACTTGCATCCAAGATAGCTTCTTACATTCTCTAAATGCAAAACTCCGTCTGGTACGGATGATAAAGCTAAACTATGATCTTCTTCCAAGGGTTCTACTGGTTCCCTCTTCATTCTAGGTCTATTCTTGTCTCTGACATTGAGTATTAATGAAATATCCATGATTACTTCAAATTCCTTTTACCGATTCAAAGATCTGCCAAGTAAAATACCTCAATTTCATGATTTTAGGGCTTGCGTAGATTCGGCGCTCAAATCCTTCACCAAATCATTGCAAAATGCTTTCAATCACTGCTCTTTGATCTCCTTAACACTTGTATTCACTTTGATGATCAAATAACACCGATCATAACCTTTTATTACTTCAATCTCACTTAGGTCTGACATCGCATTCAATTCTTTTGCCGCTTCTTTCCAAAAAGTTGTTTCTGCTAACCTGCAAAACTTAAAACTTCATGTGATCTTGCAAAACATAATATTTTTATTTTTTCTCTTAACCATAGCATTAGAACATCATAAAATACCTTGCATTAACTGTGCAAGACTCAATTCATCATAAATCTACTTCTACACTAATCTAAGTTCCTAATCTACTGCAATTTTCATAAATTAAGTGCTTTGAGATAGGTCAGGTAAGGGTTCATTCTTACCACTTGATACTTCACCTTTCTGATTACCTTCAATGTTGAGTATGTCTCCTTGATCTGTGCCTTTAACAAACTTCACTTCATCTGTATTTCTACAACAACCTTTCTATCTGTTTCTTGCATCTTCATTTCTTCTTTCATGATTTATAGGGTTAGGTTTAGGATGAAAAACTCCATTGTTCATTTTGCAAAACCTTGTTGTATGTCCAATCTTGTTGCATATCTGACAAACAATTCCATTGTTTCCATATCTTGGTCTAGGTGGATTAATCTGTGATCTACAGTTTCTAGCAATGTGTCCAACCTTGTTGCATCTATAACATGTTACTCCATTTCTTCTATTCATATCTTTAGTAGGTTTCTTATCTGCATTTTTAGTATTCCTAAACATTCTACTATTATTGTTATTCTCAATAAAATTAAGTTTTCTACATTCAATAGCTCTATGTCCAAAACCATGAAAATTATAACAATAACCATTAAGAGGTTTAAATTACTTAGCTGTGCAATCTCTCTTCATATGACCAATAGTATTACAACCAAAACATCTACCTTTGAATTCTCTTTGCATACCTTTGGGTGATTCCTCTTGCTTCGGTGATTCTTCTTCTTTAGGTGTATCTTCAGATTTGTTGATCTCATCAGGCTTCTTCTCATCTATGCTTTTAGATACTTTCAGATTTGGTTCCTTGCTTTCATCATTTTCTTTAAGAGTGTTAAATCCAAGACCAGTCTTATCATAGAATGGTTTCTGAAAAGATGCTTGTTCATCAATCTTCTTGCTAGTTGAATATAGCCTTTCAAGTTGTTGCTTGGATTGAGTCAGTTTGCCTTTCGCAATCTTGTTGTATTTTTCAAGTTCAACATACTACAAATTGATTTTCTCAAGTTCAGATGTTACATTTCCAAGTTTAGATTTCAGTCCTTCATTTTTAGTCTTTAGACTTTCATTCTTAGATTTCAGATTCACTTCATTCTTGCCATTTCCATCTTTCAAACTAAGCTTCAAATTTGCTATCTTCAATTCATGCTTAAGGATCTCATTTTCTTTTTGTAAATTGTCATCACAATCTTTAATAAGAACTTCAGATTCCTTTTCAGATCTCAGATCTTCCAACTTGTTTTTTAATTTCTCAATGAGGTTCTTTGCATCATCATATTTCCCTTTCAGAGTGTCTCTTTCATCAGTAAGCATATCAATCTGTTCAAGAGCGTCTTCAAGACTCTTTTGTAGTTGATCCATATCCATAGAGATCTTACTCAAGCTGCTAGGCTTTCCTTGAATGATTCTTTTCTGAGTAACTAAGCTCTAATACCAATTGTTAGAAATAGGGAATACTAAGAGGAGGGGTGAATCATTATTCTACAAACTTTATCTTTTGCCCAATTATGGATATAACACATTATCTTTACACATGCATAACATAAGAAGCTAAACAACATGCATAGCAATAAAACTAAAGAACTCATAACACATGATTTGTTCTCAAGGAAACCCTGGCCAAGGGAAAACCCCAGTGGGGATGGTACCCACAAAGATCCACCAATAAAAAGTATCTTGTTAATGATGTTGACCTTGTTAGGAGTCTATTACAAGCATATAGTGTATTAGTCCTGATTAAGGGACTTTAGGCCTTGTTAGAAGCCTCAACCCTGTTAGGAGTTGGTAGTACAAAATGTGATTACCAGATGAGCCCACTACCCAAAAAAGTAATGTACAATATACACTGATTACAAAAAGAGGTCAAGGTACATAACCTTATACTACTTGCATCAATATCTCTTCATTGCTGTTTCACTATCGCTATTACATATACATTATAGATCTCGCATATTACATCCATCTTTTTTACATTTTACAATTACATTTATACAAGTTATTAAGGCTAATAACTTTACTTGGTCAGCTACCATATTAAAAAATAACTTTATCCAAGAGTAAACATCTAGGATGTCGTCCCTTTATATTGTTAAGACATTATTTTGATAAACAAAATAATCCCTTAACTCTTTACCAATTCTGCCTTCATATTCTATCCTGTTGGCTTCACACTATCTTTAGAAAAATTGTCATAACTCCTTCCGTACATGTCATACTGACTTGCGATTTGAGATGGGTCATCATTAGTCACCATAGAGTCTATGTTCAAGTGCGCAAGCACTGAACTTACTCCAGTCAATGTCACAAACAAAAACTATGTCCAGGTGCACTTGTGAAAATATTGTCTCACACTTAAACAAATTTGCAATGCACTCTGTCATACTTGCTCTGACTTATGCAATCTTCATGTGGATCATATGTTGCCATAATGACAACATCTATGCAATCAACTCAGCCAAATTTCCAACATGTTGTGCATAAATTATATTTTAATATAAGTTATCTTTGCTACAAAGAATATGATGAACGAATCAAAATGGTTATATGACATTTTGGGTATTTTTATATTTTGACCCGAAAGTGACCTTTCAATTTAAAATGTTGATTTTCAGAAACCTTATTGAATTTTGCTAAAAATTGGTATTTTTTATGTTTTGAGCTTTTTGTTCAATATTTGAGTAATAAATATGTCATGAAACATGTAAAAAAATTATTTATACCACATGTTTATTGATCAGATCATCTTGAGATCTGTGCTCTTGGCGATGTGGCCAATAGAGCATGTGGTATTTAATCTTCTTGCTCTGAGTTTTTTTTTTTTTTTTTTTTTTTTTTTTTTTTTTTTTTTTTTTTTTTTATGTCGGTGTAATTTTACTTTTGTTATTATTTTTGCTCCTACCCTTGTGATAGTACACATCATGCTTGAGAATGAACTCTCATGTGGTATGTGGATGTTGGGTGTTAAGACTGCATTCAAGATATGGTTGAGTTATGCTCTTATGCCGAGTTTTGAGGGACAAGTACTCTTGGTATTGAGACCAATTAAGTTTACTTAATCCTTATGATATTTATGAATTTTTGAGTCCTTTTGATTTCTGCCTTGTTGCATCTTTAATTTTAGATGTGCTTTGTCATTGTGATGAGCTGACCTTTTTAGTACTGAGTAGTGACCATGTTTTTCTATGGATGTGCTTGGTATGTACTTTGGACGTTGGTCCACATGTTGAGTGTTTTCCATGTTGTGGTGTATTTGTACAGATGTATATAGTGTTGATTCATTGTACTCTCCTATGATTTATGCATTGTTTGGTGTGTGTTTTATCCACCTCCTTGTTTGTGGCTGGACTACTATATCCACAAGCATGAGGGTTGGGCCTATGGGTACCATATGGTTGGGTGGAAATGCTAACTATACCACTGCTGAGGACTGGTGTACAAAGACAAACTTCCTCTAACTTTAGCACTTAGATCTTGAGAGCTCATTTCTCTTGTTGCATTGTATATGTAAGTATATTTACCTTTGATCATGTTTACTCTTGATTATGAATATTTATGCTTTTTACATTATTGTTCTTCTTATGATAATCAAAATATGTATCTGAAATGTTAGAAGATCTACACGTTGAATTACATATATTTTATGTTTTTAATGTATTTGAGTACCTACATCCTCGATATACATGTTTTTGGCACTACGTGGTGTGGAGGTTTATTTTTCCCTTCTTGTTTTTGTTTAGAGAATGTCACATCTAGTTAGCCATTTCCTAGACATCGAGCATTTCCACATGTGTGTTAAGTTAGATCTTTCTATCTTTAAGTATCATTTTTGGGAGATATATCTTCTCAAGTCAAAATAGATCGACTAATGATCACTTGGGTAAAAAAAAAGTAAAATAGATCCATGTGGTCTATGGGGATAAATCGATAAATGAACTTGTATGACGATTCATGGTAGGAATTATACTTTATGTTTAAAAGGAATATTGTTATGAAATAAATAACATAGTAAGTTGGATGAAATTTTCTTGTTAATCACTTAAACAATAGAAAACTGTTAGAGTAATTAGTTAGTTTCATTACTCTTTTTTACTTAAGCTATCTCTTAGGTGCATTATAATTAATATCTTTATTAATTATAATGTGCAACCTAGCTTTTCTAGTTTTAGGTTTTGTTCACCTTTATAGGTTGAACCTTGTAATTCTTTTTTCATTATTTTGGAATACAATTTTCTCTCACTCCGCTGAGATTTTCCAAGCCTTTTCTTTTTGTCTCTTTGATTTCTTTTCAGCAACAGGTTATTTGCATGTAGGTGTTCTTGGTGATCTATGAAGTTGGATTTTTGAACTTCTACATGGTATCAGAGCTTCCTTGCTGCTGCCTGGTCTGAGCTTTTGGAACCATGATTCAAAGATAAAAGCCATAGCTCCTTTGGTCCTTTTTCTATTATTTTTTATTGGATCTGGGGGGTCTCATTTTTTGGATCACTTTGGGCAAAAACCAACCTCACGGTTGCATTCGGAAGGCCCAAAAACCCCTATTTTCATAGAAAATTTGACCTATTTGGCCTCTGGGGAATTTGGAAGAATTTTTCTGGCCTATTAGGGCTGTACAACTCAAAAATTGAAAAAGAAAAATTCTTGAAAAATGTGTCATTTTTAGGGTTTTTGTGGGCACTGCCAATGCATAGCTAGCATGCCACCACAACAAAACCCACACTCAACCCTTGGTAGTGCGCTCAGCCCCCCCCCACCGTCGCCACCGCACCACCACAATGCCACCCAGGAGCCGCCCGGCCGCCACCTCTGTTGGCGGTCTGCCACCTGAACAACAGTGACATCATTGTTGTTGTCACCTACCAGAAATTTTTTTTCTGATAGTTTTTGAAATTTTTTGGCAATCAAAAAGTCTTTCAAGTGAGAAGGTCTAATGACTTGCAGATGGCCGTCAAATTTTTTCTAGTGACTAATTTTTCCAGAGAGCTCTTCTTCAGAGGTGCAATTGGTTTTTCAGCCGTAACTTCTGCATATGGTGTCCATTTTTGGAAAATGAAATATCATTGGAAAGGTGTTTCTAAGTTGGACATGATGATGCTAGTTTTGTTTTCTGATTCATCTATTTGAGTTCTCATTTTTGGCATTGAAGTAGAGGCTTTAGTTTCCTCCCTCTTTGCATCTGGCGTCTAGGTTTTCTTCTCATTTTTTGTGATTTCAATAATTGATTACTTGTTGTACAGGGGTTAGATTTATACATTGTAGGGGGGTTTTATTTCTTTCTATTATTTACTTCAGAAAAGACCCTTTTACTTCTGTCTAATTTTTCTCTCAATGTTAGACCCCTCTGTGGCCTGCCTAACACCACACAACTACCACACTTGAAAAGGATAGATGACCAGATTGCTTATGGAAAAGGGGCTATGGCCATGCCTTGATGAGGCTCAACAAGTTCTACAAAGGCCTTATGAGGCTCTTATATAGAGAAACAAGATGGATGAGGCAATGGACCTCATTGCAATGAATATTTCAGATGGGTTGTTGTTTCACCTGGATGGTTTGAACACACCCAGGGATATGTGGAACAAGTTTGCCACTTTAATTGGCACAATGAATTAGTTTAGGGTTCTCCAAATAGATGCAGAGTTCACCTCCTTGGTACCTGAATCATTCACTAGCATTGAGGACTTCTTGATGAAGTTCAAGTCTCTTCATTCTATTTTACAGGTTGTTGGAAAGATGAAATTAGATGATGAGTGTATCTTTCTGATACTCTCAAAGCTTCATGGCCCTTATCAGATTTTCACTTCTACCTTCTACTCCACTATGGATGCACTGGGTGCATGACATGTTATGCCCTCTTTTGAGACAACCTATGATAGGTTGACTCATGACCAGTCCAAGCTCAATCAGATGGATTCACTTATAGGTTCATAGTCATAGGCATTGCTTGCCAAGTCACCTCAGGATACACAAAAGAAGAAGTCAAAGTAGTTATCTAACTCCTCTTCTTAGCACTCTACTAGCCCACCATCTTCTTCTAAGAAGGAGAAATAGAAGACTGAGAGCCCTACATGTTCTTATTGTCAGAAGGGGCCTCATGATGAGTCACATTGTTTTCATAAGAGATTTGATGGCTATGAGAAACAGATTGTAGATTTACAAGCTCCCCTTTAGAAGAGCACTATTTCCTCTCCATCCTCTTCTACCTCACAGGGGTCTGCTTTTCAGTCTTCTACCTCATCTTCGACATCTGGATAGGATTTTGGACAAGGTCATGCATTATGGGCTTTTGTTAAATCCCCTTCATAGGTCCCTTGGATACTGGATTCCAGTGCTTCTCACCATATGGAATCCTCTCCAGAGATCTTCTCTTCTTTTGAGGCCTCTCCTATTCCTCACATTCTCATGGGGAATAACACTGTTATGCCAATGTATGGGAAAGGCTCTATAGGCGACATCATTCGGGATAGTGTGACAGGTAGCATTGTTGCTATAGGGATAGTTGATCATTCCACCCATCTCTACACCTTTTCACACTTTGGCCCACCATCTCCATTATCAGAGCACATCTCTGCTCTTTCAAGAGAGCATCATGTGGGGTAGAGGGGTCACTTGAACCTTTGTGTTTCTCTTGAGACCACTTTTGTGACTATCTCACCACATCTTGTTGAGGGTTCCTCTCTTTAGTAGGACTCTTTTTCAGCACTGCCAGACCCTTCAGCTCCATTCATCAAGCCACTAGGTGTAGTTGTTGAGGATTCTATAAAGGACATTCATCTCCTCTTTCATGATAGTGTCAGTACACCTATCGCACCACCTACATTTGGGATTCCCTTTTAGGATCCTCGTGTCTACTCCTTTGCACATCAGCTCAGCCTCCCAGTGACACCTCCTCTTTCAAGGTTACCTCTTTAGTGTTCATTGCCTTTCACTCCTTTGTATTGGAGTCATGGTTGTTTTCTCATTGATCCAGGGGTTCTTTCATTCCAGGGGGGCTTTAGAGCCTTGACCCTGTCTCACAGGGGGGTTGGCAGCACACATTGTACTTATGGCCTTGAGAGAGTCTCTTGAAGTCATTGTTTTGTCTTTTGCTTTCTTTTATATCTCATTTTGGAGAGGAGTTTTTCCCACTGGGTTTTCTCCTTTGTCTCCAGTTTATAGAGATTTCCTTGTATTGGGTACTTGATAAGGCCTTGTTGCTGGGACCCATTTCCTGCTTTCATAGTTGTGCTAGGTTAGCTTACCTCCTGAGCTTTTCTTAAGGGGGGGTGTTAGAGTAATTAGTTAGTTTCATTACTCTTTTTTACTTAAGCTTTCTCTTAGGTGCATTATAATTAATATCTTTATTAATTATAATGTGCAACCTAGCTTTTCTAGTTTTAGGGTTTTGTTCACCTTTATAGGTTGAACCTTGTAATTCTTTTTTCATTATCTTGGAATACAATTTTCTCTCACTCCGCTGAGATTTTCAAGCCTTTGCTTTTTGTCTCTTTGGTTTCCTTTCAGCAACAGGTTATTTGCATGCAGGTGTTCTTGGCGATTTGTGAAGTTGGATTTCTCAACTTCTACAAAAACTAGTGGACGCGTGTAACCATATCATGAACCTTAATAGTGTGCTTGTGAATCTTTGAGGTTTTGTAAGAGTTCTGCTTTCATATGAAGATATGTAACTGTGTCATATTTCTTGCATCTCTTATATTTCTTAATGTTGATTATTGTAGTTGGTTGTATTGTTGTAATGTTATTAGTGTATCTTATAAAATAAATATTCATGCTTGTTTTAATCCTAGATCAATTTCTATTTAATTAGGAAATTAATAAATGAGAATTAATATTCTTTATTGAAATCAAATAATATGTTTATAACTAGATGGTTAATTTTAGTCAACTATAGTCAAAATATAGTAACACTTAGTTAAACTTTCTATCTTGATGTTCCTATGATAAATCGATTAGAAATTTAAATTTGTGACTTTAATCTTAGAGGGAGGTTGACCAAGTCAATGTTAGTCATGATACTCCTTAGACCCATTCAAGGTCTTCACCCTTAAACTACTAACTGCTACTGATTAGTTAAACTAGACAACTTTAGTGTTAGTTGGAAAAAATTTTGATTGGTGTGTTTTTCTCTACTTTTTTGGCATGACCGATTAATAGCTATGTGTTTTTTCTTCATCTATTTAAGATGCTTTGTTCTGAAAGTTATCCCTTATTTGTCTACTTGAAAAATTATCACATCTTCATAAGAAATTTTTGGATTATCACAATAAAGCATAACTTTCTACACAAGATATCTATTGTAGATAACTTTCTTAGATTAGTCCCCATCATTATTTTCTTCATCTAGTTATCTTGTAAGAAGAATAGTGACGCCACTAGGGTGGCTAAGTTATTCTTTTCTAAAATAGTTTGATTGCATGGGGTTCCAAAATCATCTCTGATTAGGATACTAAGTTCTTGAGTCATTTTTGGAGGACCTAATGGAAGAAGATGGGGACTAAGTTATAGTTTAGTAGTGCTTATCATCCACAAACTGATGGGAAAATAGAAGTGGTCAACCTAAGTTTGGGTAATTTTTTTTGAACGATTGTTAGATAGAAGCCCAAAAAATGGGATTTGGCACTGCCCCTGGCTAGATTTTCTTATAACTTCTTAGTTAACAGGTCAATTGGTAAATCACCTTTTCAAGTTGTGTATGGTTGAGATCCTCAGAGTGTTCTTGATTTGGTGCAGCTTTTGATGGGTGACAAAGTCAGTGATGATGGAGAATCCTTTGTCGAACAACTCTACCAGTTGCAGGAAGATGTAAGGCAGAAGTTACATAACAACAATGAGTGATACAAAGCTTCCACATATGCTACTAGAAGGTATCAAGTTTTTAATGCAGGTGATCAAGTGATGGTTTATTTATGAAGGGAGAGGTTTCCTACCAGGACTTCTCACAAATTAAAGTATAAGAAAATTGGTCCCTACAAGATTCTGAAGAAGATTAATGATAATGCTTATGAGGTAGAGCTCCCCAATGGTCTTCATATTTCTCTTGTGTTTAATATCTCTGACTTATATAATTTCCATGGTGATGATGTCTCTGTTGAAAAGGAGGATGAGGTGGACTGGACATAGACTATTCCCATCAAGAAGAAGGAAAAGGTCA
The DNA here is from genome assembly GCA_027943335.1 of Chamaecyparis obtusa. Taxonomy (NCBI): domain Eukaryota; kingdom Viridiplantae; phylum Streptophyta; class Pinopsida; order Cupressales; family Cupressaceae; genus Chamaecyparis; species Chamaecyparis obtusa. Next base: position 63,366 of record BSBK01000468.1, on the reverse strand, counting down.
CAAAGATTCTAAACAAGAAAACTGTTCAAACTTGTCATGGTGACTACAACAGATATCTTGTGCAGTGGGAAGGGTTGGCACCGACAAATAGTACTTGGATCATAGAATGGGATTTGAAGAAGCTAGATGAGCCTAAATGGAAGGAGTTTGAGAACTAGAACTTGCAAGAGCTGCAATCTTTTCGAGCAGGGGAGAATGGTGTAGGAGCATCCGAGGACCAACCCAGTTGACTCAAATGTGGGTTTTGGTCAAACTTTACGGGGTCATAACTTTTGACTCGAATGTGGGTTTTGGTTAAAATTTTATAGGTAGTTGCATGAGGAGGAGATATTTGGATTGCTTATGGAGCTCAACTTGATTGGAGGCCATTCTCACCTTTTTCTAGGAGCCCAAAATATCATCTTGGCCTCTGAAATTGGCTTTTCATGTTTTTTCTTCTATTTTTTAGAAAGTTTACTTTTGTAATAAATCCAAAATTAGGCTTCTAATTTCGTAGGTTGGTTGAAAATTTAGCTTTCCTTAGTTGGGGGCTTTTTTGGGGAAAAGTCATGATTTGTACGATGGGTTTTGAGAATTACCAAAAATGGCAAAATCTGATTTCCCCAAAAATATGCCAAATATGGTAATTTTTGGAATTGTAATAAGGAGTTGTTTTCTTTCATTGTAGAGGCAGAGTAGAGTTGGAAGAGTTTAATGAAGAATCTGGCATTCTAAAATTTCTATACTGTGTATTATTCTAAGTTATTATTTTGAAGAGTTTGGGGCTACATCATTTTTTGTAGTTATTTTGTGTTGTTATACAAATGTCATAGGCTCAACAAGAAATACTGAATGACTTGAAAGAAAAAAAGGTTGGAAGGTGGAAGCTACTACATATACGAATCCAACATTTGGACAGGGAACAATAACAAGGATCAAAATGGTCTATATTAGAGAAAGTATGTAAAAAGATAATCTCCTAAATCTGATCCATTCTTATGATGGATCACAAATTTTGTAGTGTAAAGCTAGTGATTGTAAATGAGGCATTGATTGTATTGAAAAGAAATAGTGATATTATTATCACTATCCTATAATTTTTAGAAGAGAGAATTCTAAATTTATGATAAATTGAACTTTTAAAGTTTGGGGCTATACCAGAGGTTTTCTTTACTTGGTTCTATCCTCCAGGTGCCCAAATAGAACCATGTTGTAAGACTTTATAAATTCTAATAAAAATTATTGGCTATGGCCTATTATCGATAAAAATAAAATAAAAAGTTATACGTAATAGATTTATAGATCAAGTGTTTGTAATTGACTAAATTTTATTGATTATTTCTAGAATGTAAAATATGACAAGAATTTAACTTAAACTATTGTGAATAAAAAATACCACTTAAAGACAACTTGAATCTTTAAATCTTTTATTCAATCATCCATAACTTTTGAGATGGACATAACTTGTTTTTTCAAAACGTGTAATTTTTTTTTCTAGATTAACATATATATTATTATAATGATCATTAAAAAATCATTGAAAATATTTGTTAAACATTAAATATTAACTATTCAAATAGTTTTATAAAGCCTTATAAGCAGCATATGTTTGTTTATTTTATAAATACCCATAAAAATATAATGATTCATTATTTTTACAATAATACATTTTCTTCTATCTTGAACAATGGTTTCAATTGTGTGGTATTCTACACCCCTTTCCTCACAATTACCTTCACTTGATCTCTCCATTGCCCTACAAATAAAACAAGCTCTCACTAGTTTTGAATGATAAGTTCTTGATAGATGAATCGATCATTATTTTTTTAAACAATATATTTGTTGGCAAGTTGACTATACTAGTGTATATGAATAATTTTAGTGTTCTCATTATGGCAACAAAGTCTTATGAAGTTTTGAGGTCAGTGCAATAACATAGAAGATCAAATTTTGGCTAAGTATGGAAAAAAGAGTAGTTAGTAAAGCACCTAACGAATAGAGAATCAGCGCACGTTTGCATGATCAAGTTTTGATATGTGCCCTTGAAGATAAGCTTTTGAGTATGTTATAATGCTAAGTCTCAGAATGCATAGTCAGATGTGATAATATGAAGAAGATACAGTGCGTTGAAGTGACACAGACAGTGAGGGCAGAACAGAACAAAGCATACAACTGATAGGAAAGATTTTGATTAGTGATTATTATATATTTTTTTAAAGGCTATGCACCTATTGTAAATTTGTTTTAAAAATATTAATAATAATGTATGTAAACACACTTGAGCTAATTCATTTAGAAGCATTGTATGTAATAGGTTATAGGCCGACTTAGTAAATAGTTTTGGTTGCACCTATATATAAGACACATGCTTTTGTATTTGAGTATGATGAGATGATAGAAAGATTTAATAGAAGAGAAGAAGTATGCAAAGTATGTGTTGAGATCAGTAAGAATGATATAGAGCTTTACAAGAGGTTAAAGCATTAGCACACAAAATGAATTGATCACAAAAGCAGTGTCATAGTAGTAGTTCACCATTGCAGATATAGTGTGTATCTGATATCAAGGAGGTTGTAGCCTTCTTCGTTTGAGTAGTGAGCTCTTGGATAGTGATTCCTCACTCCTAACAAGGTTTTTTACTTCAATACTCCTAATAGGGTTTGGCCTTTGACCAGGTCATTGTACTCAGTATTGTAAAGACTACTCCTAAATGGGCAAAAGAACATTAACATGTTCATTATACATAGTACAATTATTAGTGGGTATTAATTCCCACTGGGGTTCTTCCTTTGGCCAAGGTTTCCCCGTAATCATATATGGTGTTATGTGCTATGTTTTAATGCTTATTTTCTTTGATATTCATTTCAGTATATAAGTAATTGGGTTGAGTTTAAAGAAGGAGAAAAACATTAATATTATGGAACACTAATTCATCCCCCCTCTTAGTGTTCCCATTCCTAACAATTGGTATCAGAGCTTTCATCCTCTGAGAGAAGTTTAACCACTTAAGGAGATCATGGATATAGCTAAAATGAAACATCTGAAGAAGAATCTTGAAGCATCTCTTGAAGATCTTGAAAAATCTGAAAAATAAATTGAAGAACCAAAATAGAAGTTTAGTGGCTCTCAAGTATTCATCAAGAAACTGAGAAAAGATTTGAAAGATTGTTCAACAAATGATTTGGGAAAAATAGTCAAAAATTTGAATGAAGAATACATATCTCTAAAGGATCAGATTGATAAATTGGATGAAAAACTAATCATTAATCAGGAAGCCTATGAAGAATAGGTCAAAGAAAACAAACAACTTGATAAAGAACTTATGCAAGCAAATCTGAAAATCTTAGAGTTAGAAAACATAAAAAAAAGGTGAAATCTGAATTGATTGAAGCAAAGAATCATATTGACAAATTACACACAAGTAAGGATCTAATAGAGTCACATTTGTATGCATGGAAGTTAAAAGGAGATACCATTGGTATTGGATACAATGAAGCTCAAGTTAAGATTGATGCAATGGAAGAAAGATTGAAAGATTCTGAAGAATCTACAGAAGCTAAGAAGACTAAAAATTAGAATGAAGCTAAAGGAGAATCATCTAAAGATGAACACAAGTTAGTAAACATAACTTGTTATGCCTATAACAAGCATGGTCATATAGAAAGAGATTGCAAGGAGGTAAGACCTTTCAATAGTTATTGTTATTCATGCAAAAAATTTGGTCATAAAGCTACGAATTATAGATCAAATTAGAGAAATCAACCACAACAAAATATTAGAAGTCCTCAGAACATTACATGTTAGATATGAAATTGTAATGGTCACACAACTAGACAATGCAGAATGATAACTCACATCAATGCACCAAGGAATATAAGTCCTCCATTTATTTGTCACACTTGTAACAAGGCTAGACACATCTCAAAGTTTTGCAGATCACAAGTGCAAAGACAAGAAAGACCTAATAAGGCTCAAGAATCAATATTGGATGAATCAGGAGAAGTCAAATTTGTGAAAGATAATAAAGATGCAAGCATGATTTGGGTGGAAGCTGTACACTAGGGAAAGTGCCTTTATAGAATTAAGGTTAGTCAAATAAATGAAAATAGTAACTAAATACAACCATGAAGCAATAGAGAAACTATTTAGCAAAATAATGACTAATTGAGCATCCTATGGCTCTCTAACTAAGATTGTTAATGAATAGCTCTCAGCAAGCTTCCATTAATGACAGTCCTAGAATGAGAATGATAAAGATAACAAGCTATTGCTAACAATTAGATCAAAGTAAATGCTAAAATGCTTCTCAAATGCCTTTTTAAGCTCAAATTTCAAGAGGTTCAATGCAATTCTTAGATGTGTGGATAATCAATATAAAGGAATTAGGCCTTCCTTTTATAGATTTTCCAATGGTAGGGGGTGTAGTTGTGTTTGATCATGATTAAGGTTGAGTTGAGTCCTTGGTTACACCCTTTGAAGACAAAGAAAAGTTTGTGTCCTCAAAGCTTGGGACAAGTAGACAAGATCAATGGTCAAGATTACTTTTCACTTTGAGTGAATGAGATTGAATTTGGCTTGATCCATGTGAATGTCTTTCCTTTATTCTCATTGGTTGATTGATTTTCCTCTCTTTGTGGTTGTTGAGAGTAATTAAAATTTATTAATTGATTTAAATGAATTTGTTTAGCCATGTACCCCTTGAATGGGTTGAATTTAATTTAATCTAAGACTATACAATTAATTGAATTAATTGTATTTTGATTTGATTTCACTTGATTAAAGTGCTCTCAATTTTGATTTTGATTGAATTAAGATTTTATTTTTATTTTGATTGGCTAATTATGCATTGTGATTTAATTGATTCAATTATGTCCTTGATTTGCCTTGATTTTCTTTGAATTAGTCTTTGCCCATTTTCAGGTGATTACAAATGCCTCTCTTTGAGTTGACGTGCGAAGCATGTCGATTCAAAGAATACTCTGATTTTTCTTGATGACTGGTCTTGATTCGTTGATGGTCGATCCTTGATGTGGTTTGATGTCTTTCAATGGTCAATCCTGATTTTCAATATGAGGTTGATGTAGATATGATTGATATGAAAATCTCTTGATATTGTTCTCTGATGATCATTCTGATATGATGGTCATTCTGATGATAAATCTTGATATGATGCTTGATTTGATATGATGATTATGATATGATACCTGTTGTGATGATTGATTTTGATGTGATGCCCCATTCGTTTGATGATGAAATTTTTTTTGATAAAAGCTTTCACTTTGACTTGTTGATCGGTCCCTCAATTTTTTTGATGATGTTACTGTTGATGATATGATTGCATGCCCCCTCGGGAAATGAATTGAAATGATTGTGCCTGATTTGGTTGAGATTGGGAAATTTTGATTCATTTTCCGATATAGAAATTTGAAAATTCCTAGATCATGAGAGAATTTGATGAGAAGAGATTCGATTGATAAGATGTTGATACTCCAGATAAGTTGATGATGGTGTGGTATCATTTGATGTTAGTCAGAATCACTTGGTTGATGTTGATGTCAATCTAATAGGATAAGTTGATGGGTTAATATTTCTCTCTCAAGATCTAGAGAGACAAAATAATGATTTTCCTTCCTCAAGATATAGAGTTAGTGTGTGTGTGAAAATTGTACCTGATTTGTAAACACAACACTTCAGTAAAACATTAGAGGTTAGCTATAATCGAAATCATGCAAAATTGAAAGCTATCTAACCAAATGATTTACTGCCTTCTAGTAGGTGCGAGATTAATGTTCTCAGATTGTTATCAAGTGACCTAGACAACACCTAAATGAAGGATTTGAATGGAAAAGATGGATATGAAATTGAATGCAATTAATCTATTTTTTTTGGTATTTTCTATGCAATAATAATGATAAAAACTTGATATGAATCTATGCTAATATGGAAATTGATCTATGAACATGCAAAGTAAGCTAACAATGATATGAAAATGAATCTAAATGAATGTAAAAACCAAACTTGATCTCACAACAATGTTGATTCGCAAGAAGCTTTGATCCTTCCAATTCCAATTCTCCAATGTGATTGTGCAAAAATATGAGATGCTTGGATACAAATTTGAGAGATGATTGAGAGATGAATTATGAAGAGCTGAGCCTTGTTTTTATAGAAATCTAGGGCTTTGGAGGTGCATGAAAGAAAGCCATAAATCACTCAAATAACTCAGGTTGATTTTTGAGTTATTTTTAAATAACAGATAATTAAGTCACAAAAATCATGCAAAAGCACAGTTCAACTCGAATTAGAAGTTTAGATCCACTTTAAAACTCAAAAAGATGTTGAGTTTCAAAAAGCTAACAACTTGCATTGATTTTCCAATTTTGAGTTTAACTAGTCCTTGAATGTGCACATGGATAATTATGATTTAATAAATAAATAAAGTGATTTATTCTCAACTTAACTGCTTTTTGAAATAAAATAATTAATTTATGGGTTAATTAACTATTTTACCAAACTTTTATTAAAAATTATATTATTAAATAATGACAACATGCTTTAATTAATTAAATAAGAATTTAATCAATTAAAGATAGGAATTTTGATTTATTGTCAAAATTAAATAATACAATTAATAATAGATAGAATTAAATTTAATTAAACAATTAAGTGGCAAGATATTAACTCTAATTAATTAAATATGAAAATATTCAATTAATCAAACTTTAGGATAAATGTGATTTATTGCCAAATAATTATAAAATTAAAGATAATTATGATGATTAGGAATATTACTAGGAATATTCCCCGATGTAGAATTTAAGATAATCAATTATGATTCGATGATGTTTAGATGTGCCTTAGATTAGGACTTTGATGTTGATTTCATTCGAATTGAAGATGTAGGAGATTAATGAACTTATAGCCCATTTTTGGGGTATTACATTTTGCCCCTCTTTGAATTACTGTGCGAAGCGCAGTGGTTCAAAGATAGTCTGTGTTTGATAGAGATATGAAACTGATGTTTGAAATTGATAATTGATATGAGACAGAAGCTGATTGATATTGATTTGATATGGAGATAATAGGTCCTGAATGACCAAAGATAATGTTCACTATAGCATCAAATGAACCGATGATTGTGAAAGAGTGTCAAAACACCTGATTCCAAACCTTAGGATTGCCAAGAAGTGAGTAACCGGTTCTAGACTCGATTGTCTTAGCAGAACTAGCAGGTATCACATTTGAATCCTTCAGTTGCCGAAGAACCAAGGAAAGAACACTATGATCCAATGGTTGCAAAAACTGATATAGTTTACAAGATTAGGAGAATACCAGATTGATATGGATCTTGATGAATCTGATATGCCCCAAGTGATGATAGATTTGCCCCGAGTGTTTTGATGAATCAGTAACTAGACGTGATTGTTTGTCTTGATCACTAATGAAAGATATTGATAGAAATTGATTTACAGACTTTGAATGATGTGCAATACCATGCCCCCTTCGGGATTACAATTGAAATCTGACAAGAAAAAGTCAGTGTTGATAGTTCACAAGTATGTTAATTGATTTGAGAAGTGGTTAAACATGTCTGGGATTGCATTCTGCATCGTTTGGAGGTCCAAAAGACCAAATTTGACTAGGTTAAACCATGAGGTGACCATAGTTGACCAAGTTGAAATTTTGATAGTTTGATGGAAGATAATCAGTTAAGTTGAATACTAGATTTCTGTGATGATTGAAGGTTGAATATGCAAGTAGTTAATAATATGAATGATCTCAGATTTGAATTTTGATCCCGAAAAAGGATTCTACTTGCTGCTTCGTTGGAGGAACCTTCGTGTGAGATTCAGCTCTTGTTAGATTTGAAGAATTGATATGAAGAATTGTTTAAGCTTTGAAGTTCGTTTAGTCATTGTGAGATCATGCAAAGATGAAAAATGCAAAGAAGCATGCAATATGAAATGCAACCTAAGACCTAGGACCTAGTCACTGATCATATGTCGATTTGTTATCATCATTGAACTTTTTGGTAACCAGATAAATCAATACAATGCCCACTAGCTATGAAACCATAGACATATGAATATCGATTTGTATGTGCAAGAATCAATACAACACCCACTGGTCAACAACCATGGATATATGAATATTGATTTTATTTTTGGAATGTCAGATTAGATATAAGCATCAAGGCACAAACGCCAGGATGACCTGAATATCATGTCCATTTTGATATAGCAATTTGTATAAGCATCAAAACATAAACGTCATGATGACCTGAATACGCCTTGCATTGTAAACACATCAAACAGTCAAGAGATCATTCTAAATCCAATGTGAATTACCCGTAGTGACCCTTTATCATTCACATCCCTAGGCAAGATCGCGTTTCACAGTAGGAGAAAGAACTTACTCAAAAAGACAATAGTTAGATCAAACTTCCTTGAATTTTTTGGGTATCAATGGTTGAGGTACGCATGGCCATCCAATTCGAGATAGAGGCTCTTATAGTCGGACACCATTTCAATCCAGAATTTCCAAAGTTGTTAGATTTTCACATACAAGCAGAAAACAAAGAAAAGATTATGCCCCTAGTCATCACTCTCTAAATCCTATAAAGGACATCATCGAAGAGCTCGAAGGGACACAATATGCAAAAATCTCAATGTGAATCAGTAAGCATACAAGGAGATAAAAGCATGTAAAAAAATATAGATTGTTTTTAGTTGAGTTGTGATGTTTGATTGCGTTGTTGTAGATACAAAATCTTTTCTGGAGACAAGACTGACTAACTGACTCACATGAAGCTTCAAAAGGACTCTGATTGGATATGACACATCTAAGATATACTGGAGACCATAGGATATGACATTGATTGCCCCCAAGTGTTAAGCATTGATAGGATACAGACGCTTGAGCCGATTGGTGTACAGACTGACTTATTGAAAACTAGAAATGCAGAAACAAACCGGGAGATATGTACAAACTAAAGCAAGACTGAAAGCTAGGAAAGACCAAGATTGCGCTGATAGATGGAGCATTTTGAACAAGTGGCACTCGTTTGTCGGGTTTTCACCATCTTAGCAGAGATTCTATTTTTGCTACCAAGGCACCTGTTTCCAAGTTTTCACCAAGGCACTTTTTCTTTTTTTTTGTATTTTTCATTTTTTCAATTTTTTTGAATTTTTGATATTTTTTTTGAATTTTTGAATTTTTGATATTTTCTAATTTTTTTGTGAATCATCAAGGCACCTATTGCTAGGTTTTCACCAAGATGTTCATTTTTTCAAGACTTTTTCTGATTTTTATAATTTTTTCAAGACATTTTACCATAGACTGAATGCCTTAAGCGTAGAATTTCTTCAGATGGAGAACGTTGATTGGTTCTCGGAGCTGTTCTCCCTCAGTCATTGAGAGTTGATAGGCACCAGAGCCAAAAGTAGTAGTGATGATAAAGGGACCCAGCCAATTGGGTTCGAACTTCCCCTTGCATTCTCGATGTGATTAATTTTTAGGATTTTCTCTCAAGACTAGATCACCAACTTGAAATTCTTTGTGTCTAACTTTCTTGTTGTAGCCTCTAGACATTTTCTTCTGATATACTCTGAGATGATCATACGCTACTTGTCTGTGCTCATCTAGTAGTTCCAGTTCTTGTAACCTAAACACTCTGTAGTCATCATCAATTACTAGACCATGCATTCTGATTCTGAGTGATGAGATTTCAACCTCAATAGGTAGTACCACTTTAGACCTATAAACTAAAGCAAAAGGTGTAGCCCTAGTAGGTGTTTTGATACTTGTTCTGATATTGGTTCTAATACTGATTCTGATACTAGTTTTGATACTAGTTCTAATACTTGTTCTGATACTTAGTATACTTAATAGCCTCTTTTTCCATTGCAAACTCCTAAGCAAGATCATATTGTGCAGTCCCAATGTCTAGCAAGGTGGAGAACAAGAGGGATTGGCAAGCTGGTGGAAGAGATGGAAGACAAGAGAATGAAGGAGAATGAAGGGAAGAAATCCTCAAGGAAAAAACCCCTCAAGAATACTCAAGCTAGAGAAAAATTGTCATGGAAAGCGCATTTGGACAAGCAATGAAAGGCTAGCATAGGATAAGTCACAAAATCATAATGCAAGAGCAGGAAAGGATGCAATCCAAAGGAGTAGACATGTCAAGAGGCTTCATAGCACCGTGTTTTACTCTTTCTTTCTTTTTTATTAGATCAAGACCAAAGGGGAAAAGGATAGTGATAGGAAAAAATGAATGGAGGAAGATGGATATGAAGGCTAAGCAGGAAGGGAATGAAAGCAAGATCATCATCAGGCAACTCACAAAATAGCCAAATGTTCGTGTATAGATCAACATTGTCAAGATCAAAGAGAGAAGATGGAATGGATGAAATATGTAGAAGAACTATGCATGATGCTTGATTGCCAGGTTTTCATCATGGTACTTATCCAAGGTGCCACAAGGGAGTGGTTTTCACCATAGGATGAATTAATTTTTCTTTAATTTTGCTACCAAGGTGCCTGTTTCCAGGTTTTCACCAAGGCACATTTTCAATTTTTTTTTTTTTAAAATTTTTTTTTTAGAAGAAGGCAAGCTTTTAGATAATGCTCCTTGAAAGGATAAACCATGATATGCCAAGGATTCAAAATTATATGCTTAAAGATGTTGATAGGGAAAGGGAGATGGAAGTGAAAAATGGAGGATAAGGTTTCATGTAAAGCAAGTGAGGTTGGAAGATAGGAGGAATAGGCAAATGAGGAAAAATGATAGAAGGTAGAAGGATAATGAATGGAAGGATTGTGAAAGGGTAGGTGGAAAGGAAGGCAAGATCAAAATCAACACACACCTTGAAGGGTGATGAGAGGATGGAGGAATTGTGAATGAAGGAATACGTGAAGGAATATGGTGAATGGATAGCAGAGGTTGTGGTTTAGGCGCATGGAATGGAGGAATGCTTTTGGAAGAAGTGGAAGTCTTTGGAAGCTTGAATGTCAACTTCACTTTTTGCTCAACACCAGACTCTTTCAAGAGAGATTTTGGAATCCATATAGTCATAGGCTTTTTATTTCCTTTTGATGATCTAGAGAGAATATCTTTAATGATAGATTTTGGAACCCATACTTGTCTTATAGTTTTTTTCTTAGATATCTCTTTGGACTTTATGCTTCCATGTCTATTAGAGGAGACATGGTGATCTTCTTTTTTTGATGGATTCTTGTATTGCTTCTTTTTCTTGTATTGAACATTCAAGTTACTTCCAAAGGACTTGGCATTTGTGGAAGAGGGAGGATATGACTGGTTTAGATGGGTGGATGGATGAAAAGGATTCAAGGGTATGCATCTATGTTGATCTTGAGGAAAGATGGGAGATGGAGGGATGTAAGGACCCAATATGGATGGTGAATTAGGAGAGTTAGGAGGGGAAAGTGAAGGGACATAAAGACCCAAGATGGTAGGTAGATGTGAAGCCCTTTGTGATGGTGGAAGAGGTCCAAGGATGGAAGTGGAAGATGCAAAAGGATAATCAATAAGTTCATCAGCATCTATAAGACAACCAAGGATATCAGCATTTTTAGAGTGAGCATTAGAATGTTCAATAGAATCATGGACATCTTGAATATGAGCACCTTCTTTGATAGGATTGTTCAAAACTTGCAAAGACTTAGGAAGAGTAGAAAGTGGAAGCAAACATGGAGTGGTAGAATAAGAAGATGGAAGACTTTGATCTTGACAAGGATCTTTGGATTGCATAAGCGCATAATTTTTCTCTTGATTTTCAATAGGCTTGACATTGGAAGGAACAACACTATTTTTAACAACCTTAATGGAAGTATCATCTTTGGAAAGCACAAGTGTAGTAAGGTCATTTTGATTGTCAATAAACTCAATAGTGTAAGTAGCATCATGATCTTGCTTAGGAGAAAATTTAAGACATGGTGGAATGAATGGGAAAGGGCATGCGGGATCAAAAGAACCATGGACTAGATAAGAGACATCTTGAAAAGGAGTGGATGACATGGAGGCTTCTTGATCTTGATCTTTCTTTATGTTCTTTTCTTCATCATTTTTAGAGTCCTCTTGACATGGAGCCACTGCTAAGGACAAGGAAGCATGTTGGGATTATATGAATGACTTTGGAAGAGATGGTGGAGGACTAGCTGAAGTAGGGATTATTACATATGAAGGCTTAGGCTCTTTAGGTTTATCATTATTGAAAGTATTTGCAGCCAAGTGAAGGTTAGCTTGAATTTCTTGAAGAGGTATCCCTGGAGGATAACTATAGGGAACTGCATGAAAAGTATCAGGGCTTGTGTTGGATGAAGGTTTTGTGAAAGATTTGAAAGACTCGGAAGCTTTAGGAAATGTATGGGTAATGGAGGAAGTAGGGGATGGAAGGGAACCATCACCAGACAAAGGTTCAACATTAACATGATCTTTCTTGAGAGTGTAATCTTTATTTTCAGCTGGAGAGTTCTTAGAGGAGAGATCCTTATAGTATTGACATTTCAAGCTAGCACGATGTATTTTATAGTCCTCAGCAGTAGTAGATGGATCATAATCAAGGTATTGTCCACAAAAGCCATCAAAGTCTCTTTCAAAATCAGAATCATATGGATCACCATCACGATCTATCCAATGTGACGGCCCATTTGTAGTAAGTAGGAACACATGATGAGGAGGACTCTTAGGAACAGAGGTGTCATAGGTATCATTACATTGTCTATCATCAAAGTCATCATAGTCTCCAAAGCTTGATGTGTCACTCTCTATGGAAGAGGTATCATAAGGGTTGTCACGTTGCTCACATTCTATCTAGAGGCATGGTGACATGTACAAGTCTTTATCAAATGGAAAAGAGCATAGAGTTTCCATGGAGAACTCTTTAGGTTCCTTTTCTTTCTCAAGTTTGTCAAGCTGGACTTGCATAGCTTGCAGCTGCTTCATCATAGCGGTGATTAGAGCTTTTTCCTCTTGTGTACTGATTCTTTGAGACATGTGTACTGATTTTCAATAGCTACTACTCTATTCTTGACACAGTGATTTGTATGACAGATTCTGGAAATAGGCCGAAAAAGCTAAATATCTGGCAATTCTGACAATTTTTTAACAACTTTTAAAAATTTTCCAAATGACACTCTACAGACTCATACGATAGTTGGGTAGCAATAAAATGATAGTTGAAAAACTCATACGATAGTTGGGTAGCAATGAAACGATAGTTGAAAATCTCATACGATAGTTGCAAGATTTTGACTTTGAGAATTTGCTGGCATGAAAACTCGTACGACACCGGGTTGTTAATCATATGACAGATGGGCAGTATTGAAATGACACTTGACAAAACTCATACAACCTTTTGACTTCCTAAAATAATTTTTGACTCCAGAAAGGATTTTACTTCAAATTTTGCAAATTTTGAGTTTTCAGATTTGGATTGCTTGCAAATTTCAATGTCTAGATTTGAAGATTATACCAGATTTGATCATTTTTAATAACCAGATAGATAAACAAGCATGCAAAATAGCAAGTAAGTGATTTCAAGCATGTCTGAAAACAATGAACAAGGGCAAAAGCAACCTTGCACATGAACAATCAAGTGACTTATTCATTCTAATCCTCAAAAGCGCTAATTGTGTATGTTCCAAAAATGTTTTGCAATGATGCACATATACCCTAGAAAATGAAAATTTGGCCTCGCTAGGGTTTTTAGTAATGGTTTGACTTTGCAACTTTTATGATCCAAAGGGGTGAACTCCAATCCCAACGCACTAGGGTTTTGACATAGTCCGAGAACTTAATCTTCAGGAGCTGCTAGGGAGATCTGACAACCCAACAATGAACCATACCCATGGAGATTTCTTCCACAAGGACATTTATATAGCGGCTATCACTACCATGGAAAAAATGGCTATTACCACTTGAGGTTCCGTCAACACAGTTTTCCCTATGAAGGGATTGTCTGCTATGGTTAACCCTCTCTAAAGATGACTCAAAATAGTATACCACAAGGGGACTTGGCTCCAGATCCAAGGTTTTTGACAGCTTTTCACTTTTAACCCAAACAAAGCAAGCAGATTGATCTGACACGCTAAGACAAAGTTTTGCTTCACCAAGGTCTATGATGCCAACTCCATGTGATCTATCAACCTCTCCAGGGAGAGAATGTATCAATCAATAAGAGAAGGCGCACTAACCAATTTTGATTCACCAAAGCTCGTGATGTCAACCCCACGTGATCTATCAACCTCTCCTGAGAGAGAATGTATTGATCAATAAGAGAAGACACACTAACCAAGTTGAATGTGAAACACACTAAGTATCCTCCCTACCTACAAGGATTCTATTGTCAAGAAAGATTTCTCTAGGAATCCAATCTCTCAAGAATCACGAATAGTGTTCATAGGGCCTAATTACTATGTGAGCACAGATATATTCCTGAAAGAAAATCTACCAAAAGTATCCAAAAAGAAGAAAGAGGAACACTTAACGCTTAAAGTGAATATGAGATGAGTCCACAAGGTGGAACACTTAACACCTCACACAAGCTAAAAATGAGTCCACAACTTAGAAAACAAGTGAGTTCCCGAAAGCACAAAAGGGTTGCCAAGTGGAGCACTTAACGCTTATGTCCTGTTGACCCCTCCCCTTTATGGCCCTGAGATTACAACCACGGGGCAGAAATGAGGGGCCGAAAGATTAGCGAGTCCAATAACCCAAGATAGCAATCAAGATCAATCACAAGTATCTAAGACTACTTAATAAATCCTTAAGGGGTCACAACCTAGTATCAATTATGCAAGTGTGTAGAAATAGATAAAAGCATGAAAAGATGCACACAAGCCAGACACATAAGAGATATATTTTAGGATCCAAATTGAAATATTATTAGCTTGAGAAGAATACCTTAGGTCCAATGCTCTGCAATCCAGAATTTAGCACATGTTCAAAAGTACAAAATCAAGACCAATCAACAGTAAACTGTAAGTGTTAGAAATCAATAATCTGAAAGTACAAATCTACAAATTATCTGATCAAATGGAAAAATTTGAAAATGAAACCAACATGCTTGGATTTGGCTTGGAAAGAGCTTTCCAATGATATATCACATTTAAACTTTCAATACCATATGTAAAAATTTCGCAAAAAAATGGGTGCCAGTTTTCCAAAGTGGCACGGATTTTGAAAATGCCAAAATTTTCAAAAAAAAGCAAATCAGAAAATAGAAAGCAGGCATGATCAAAATAGGCATAGACATGATTGAAATGAGCATAGGCGTGACTAAAATGTGCCAAGGCATGATTTAAATGCTCATAGGCATGACTGAAATGTGCCAAGGAATGATTTAAATGCTCATAGGCGTGACTGAAACTGGCATAGGCATGACTGAAACTGGCAGACACGTGACTGAAACTAGCATAGGCATGAGCAGAATGCTTGCAGGTGTAAGAAGAATGCTTCCAAGCATGAGCAGAATGCTTGTAGGTGTGAACAAATTTCTCGTAAGCAGCATCAGATTGCTCGTAAGCGGCATTTTTCCTGTTTGTGCAAAAATGATGAAAAAGTGACGCCAAAAATATATAAAATTAGATAAAAATGAAGAGAATGAGGCTCAAGGCCCCATGGTGGGTGCCAAAAATGTGTGTGTGAAAATTGTACCTGATCTGTAAACACAACACTTCAGTAAAACATTAGAGGTTAGCTATAATCGAAATCATGCAAAATTGAAAGCTATCTAACCAAACGATTTACTGCCTTCTAGTAGGTGCGAGATTAATGTTCTCAGATTGTTATCGAGATCAGTGACCTAGACGACACCTAAATGAAGGATTTGAATGCAAAAGATGGATATGAAATTGAATGCAATTAATCTATTTTTTTTGGTATTTTCTATGCAATAATAATGATAAAAACTTGATATGAATCTATGCTAATATGGAAATTGATCTATGAACATGCAAAGTAAGCTAACAATGATATGAAAATGAATCTAAATGAATGTAAAAACCAAACTTGATCTCACAACAATGTTGATTCGCAAGAAGCTTTGATCCTTCCAATTCCAATTCTCCAGCGTGATTGTGCAAAAATATGAGATGCTTGGATGCAAATTTGAGAGATGATTGAGAGATGAATTATGAAGAGTTGATCCTTGTTTTTATAGAAATCCAGGGCTTTGGAGGTGCATGAAAGAAAGCCATAAATCATTCAAATAAATCAGGTTGATTTTTGAGTTATTTTTAAATAATAGATAATTAAGTCACAAAAATCATGCAAAAGCACAGTTCAACTCGAATTAGAAGTTTAGATCCACTTTAAAACTCAAAAAGATGTTGAGTTTCAAAAAGCTAACAACTTGCATTGATTTTCCAATTTTGAGTTTAACTGGTCCTTGAATGTGCACATGGATAATTATGATTTAATAAATAAATAAAGTGATTTATTCTCAACTTAACTGCTTTTTGAAATAAAATAATTAATTTATGGGTTAATTAACTATTTTATCAAACTTTTATTAAAAATTATATTATTAAATAATGACAACATGCTTTAATTAATTAAATAAGAATTTAATCAATTAAAGATAGGAATTTTGATTTATTGTCAAAATTAAATAATACAATTAATAATAGATAGAATTAAATTTAATTAAACAATTAAGTGGCAAGATATTAAATCTATTTAATTAAATATGAAACTATTCAATTAATCAAACTTTAGGATAAATGTGATTTATTGCCAAATAATTATAAAATTAAAGATAATTATGATGATTAGGAATATTACTAGGAATATTCCCCGATGTAGAATTTAAGATAATCAATTATGATTCGATGATGTTTAGATGTGCCTTAGATTAGGACTTTGATGTCGATTTCATTCGAATTGAAGATGTAAGAGATTAATGAACTTATAGCCCATTTTTGGGGTATTACAGTTAGGAGATTTGATGCACTCAAGATGAGCAAATGGATGATAGGATAACTTTGATTGACATTAGATGATCAATTGGATGATTTGACTGATTGCTATTTGATACATGATATGATTAGATATTTTGATGATATGGAGTTGATTGGATGTTCTCATGATGAAAAATTAGAGATTGATAGAAGAGAAGGTGATGAACAGGATTAGGTTGCCCCTAGTTGATTAGCATGATTGATTTTTGATGATGTCCTTGATGGATCAAATATTTGAAGATGTATCTTGATCATATTGATGTACCTTTGATGATCGGATTGAACATGACTTTTGATGATGGATATTTCAGACATTGATGATGTTGATCAGGAATTTGATGATCTCGATAGATATTTGATGATGTTGATCAGGACTTTGACTATACATTGATGGACATTTGATGATGTACCATTGATGATATCTTTGATCATTTGATGTATCTTTATTTGGTCTTTTGATGATGATAACTACACCCCCTTTAGCTTTCCTCTTACAAATTAGTTTTTAAGCTAAGAAAGGCAAATACATTAAATGCATTTAATCTAAGATGTATGTAGCTAATTTTCATTATTCATAATTTGGAAGCTTATTTTCATCATCGAGCATTTGGAATATGAAATTGGTACAACTGTCACTGGTTCAACCATGGTGATATGATTACCGCTTTCCTCAGATTTTAGCAATTTCAAGTAAATAGTCAAGAATTGATCCCTTTCATATACAAATGTTCTCGATGATTCTTTGATGATCATGTCATTAGACAGATTTGCATACTGCTATGAAACAACCTGACAAGTACTCAAGAAGCAATCAAGAAAATATCATGTCTTCATCATCACTCATCTAGTCAAAGACTTCATCAATTTACTAAAAAGACATGGTTCCAAAAATTTAGTAACACTTTGAACATTTTTGCTTTTGTTTGTAGATCCATATTTCAAAAAAACTTCATCCACTTTGATCCTTAGTTATGTTTAAGCCTTTTAGATTTTGATTTGATTTGATTAAGCTTTTTAGATTTTGATATGATTTGATTAAGCATTTGGATGTTTGAAATATAATATTGATCATGAAGTTCAAGTGTAGCTATTTTCCAATTTTGATGCAATCATTTGAGCCAATTGATGTTTGCTTTGCTAAGCTCATTGAATTTGGATTGGTGCCCCCAGTTTGATTTAGCAAAGATAGTGCTTTGTTGGGCAATGCAACTTTTGAGTGTTTACTTAAGATTTGCAATTTTTTATTTTTTATTTATTTATTTTTTTTGGATTTTTAAGATTTTTGATGTTTTTGGATTTTTAAGATTTTTCACTTTTTTTAAAAGATTTTTAGAGATCACTAGTTCTCAAACAAGAACACATTGAATTTGTCCCCAATGTCTAGCAAGCTATAGGACATGAAAGATGGATTTGTAAACTAATGGATGCAAGATGAATAGGCCATGATGGATGAAGCAGGTGTGTTACCCATAGGACCATCTCTTCAAGATTATCCAAGCTAGGGAAAAATAATATCTCAATATAGGCCAATGATGTGGTGTTGGATAACATATGGAATAATGACTTGGTGTCATGACAATGGTCCAAAGGAATGGACATATCAAGAGAATTTTTCAAACATTATTCTCCATTTCTCTTTTATTCTTCAATTGGATCAAGATTAAGGGATCAATGTGGATAGGATCACACAATCATGATAAAGGGGTGGTGAAGGCTATGAGTGAATGGTTTGGGATTATGGGAAGGCTTCTTAGGAATAATGAAGGTAGCTTTAGGATAAGCAAGATCATAATAAGGTATCATGAACACAACAAGTGAATAGGCTCATGGATAGGATAACTCATGTCAAGATACTTAATGCTCAAAAATATGTTCAACTTTGTCAAGGTCAAAGGTGAAAAATGGAGTACAGATGTAAGTGAGATAAATGGTAGAAAGAAGGAGGATATGATGGATGAAACTTTCCCCCAAGAGTAGAGTGCAAGAGAGAGGAATTACGCATGACACCTGTTTGCCAGGTTTTCATCATGGTATTTGTCCAAGATGCCACAAGAAGTGGTTTTCACCATAGGATAGATTTCTTTTCTTTTCTTTTTCTTCTTTTTTTTTTCCTTTTTTTCCTTTTTTTTTTCTTCTTTTTCTCTTTTTTCTCTCTTTTGGATGGACTCAAGCCTCATGCTCTTTGGATACTCCTTGAAAAGGTATGATATGATGAGCCAAGGCTTCTGAAAGGTATGCTCAAATATGTTGATATGGTGATGGAAAGGTGATATGGTGGATAAGGTAGAGGGTGGCTAAAGCTTTATGTGATGGATTGAATAAGGGAAATGGAAGGATAATGAATGAGAGGATAATAAGTCTTTCCATGTGTGGGCGTGAAAATAAATAAATGGAAGAATAATGAATAAAAGGATAAGAATTATTATCAAGATCAACATCGATATACACCTTGAAGGGTAGCAGAATAATGAAGGAAAAATGGGTGAGATAGCTTGGGATTTTGATGTAAGAGAGGATACAGATCTTGGGACACAAGGACTCAAAATGGATGGATGAGATGGAATGTGTTTGGGAGAATGTGGAGTGGAAGACTTTGGAAGCTTGAATGTCAACTTTGATTTGTCTTTCGTGTGTAAGTCCTTTAAAAGTGACTTGGGAATCCACACTTTCTTTGATTTTTCTTTCCTTTTGGATGCTTTAGAATGCATTTCTTCAATGAGGGATTTAGGAACCCACATTTTCTTTGATTTTTCTTTTTGCTTGATGGACCTTTGTGGTCTCTTGAATATTTCTTTTTTCCTTTCATTCACATGTCGATTAGATTGGACATAGTGCTCTTCATACATAAGTGGATTCTTGGATTTTTTATTTTTATGTTGCACATCCAAACTTCTTCCAAAGGACTTGGGATTGGTAGATGAATAAGTTTGATATGGATGGTTCATATGGATGGGTGTTTGGTTTCTCAAGTATGTATGTCTTTGTTAATCTTGATAGGATAAAGGGTAAGTGGATTGTGGGATAGGGATGGTAAGAAAGGTTGATGGAGGGATATAGGGACCCAATATAGATGGAAGATATGAAGGTTTCAAGTTTGGGATATATGGACCAAGGATGGATTTGGAGGATGTAGAAGGAATATGCATATGCACAAATGGAGGTAAATGGGATGTGGGAGGGATATCAACATCTTTATTGTGAGATGCATGGCTGAGGCTTTCATCTTTTGGATTTATCTTTGTACCAATAGGCTTATGTGTAGCTTTGATAGGAGTGACTTTGATAGGAGCAGTTGAAGCTTGAGATAGATATGGAGGCTTATGAAAAGTGGATGTTGGGGTACTTTGATCTTGACAAGGATCTTTTGATAGCCTAGGAAAAATACTTTGCTTTTCATTTTCAATAAGTTCATTAGAGATGGAAGGAATACTTTGATCTTGCTTAGGAGATGGGTATGATATAGGAGGTGAAGGAATATGGGGTGTTTGAGATGGAAGTATATCTTCTTGAAAGAAATGGAAGGGTACGAAGGGTTCATCATGGGATTCTTGGGATATGGGACTTTGGTCAACTATAGGATAAGGAGGGATATTATCTTGATCTTGATCCTTAATAAGACTTGTTTCTTTTCAATTTTGATTTGTCTCTTGACATGGAGCCACTTCTAAAGACAATGTAGGATTTTGGATTTTTACATGGGATTCTTGAAGGGATAATGGTTCATTTGAAATAGGAATGATAAGCATTGTAGCACATGAAGGCTTGGAGTCTATAACCTTTGAATCATGAAAGAAGTTTGTAGCAAGATGTAAGTTATCTTGGATCTCTTTTAGAGGTAGCCCTTGAGGGTATACATAGTCATTATGAAATTTTTTTGGATCTTTTTTTGATGGAGGAATATTGGATAGCTTTGCTTCTATATGAAATGGAGGAACAGTGGAATAGGTGAAAGCTATAAGAGGACCACTACTAGACATGTGTTCATAAGTATTATCTTGCTTGAGAGTAGTATCTTCATTACATGATTCATTAGGATTTTTAATTTCAATTATGTCATCATCAATAAGATTTTAGATTTTATGTTTCAACTCCATGCAATCTAAAGTTTCATGCTCATTATTTCTATGATATGCACAATAGTTACTCAAAAATACAAAACCACATGAAGTGATTTGAGGCAACGTGATGAGATCATTTTCAAGGATTTTTTCCAAAGCCAATTCGTATGAAATTCCCAAAGGAGTAAATGATCTATCCAAAAGATATTTGGATGTATTTGTGTTTCTCAAAGAGTTGTCATATAATGAATATTGTTGAGATGGGACTAGTTCTTCTTGATTTCCTTGATCAAAGATGAGATTTTCTTGATATATTGAAATAGGTTCTTCATCAAATATTGGTTTATCATTAGGATATTTTTTATCAAATATAGGGTTTTCATGATATTATTTTTGATCAAATTTTGAATTATCAAAGATATGATGTTCATAATGTTCTTCTTGATCATAGAGGTAAGGAAACAATGTTTTTAATGAATATTTGTTGGACAGTGTTTCCATATCTTTTTCCATTTCTTAAATTCTTGTGAATAGAATATTCTTTTGAATCTTTGTTGTTAATTGATTTTTGGATCTTAATGGATGTTTTATTTTTGTAATCAAAGATCTTCAAGCACAACATAATGATTTTATCAATTATGATAAGAAATTCTTCCAAGCAATCTACCTTAGGTTAAATTTGGCTTTTAAATGGCTCTAATGAGGTAGGCTTGCTAATTGATCAAGGATGTAATATGGATTTCATTTAGAATGGACTTTAATCTCTCATCCCCCAAGTATGTTAAGGGGCTTCCCACATGCACCGAGGTATGATTTTGCGCAATCCATGAGGACTACTAGAGGAAGGTTGAAAAATTAAAATCCTTTTGTCATGCACCCCATTAAGGATACATGTGTTTCTTTTTAGAGTGGGTTGGATTCTCATAGCAAAAGTGAGTGTATCCCACTTTGGGCTATCCCTCTCACTGGCCTTGTTAAGGAAAACTTGGGAGGTGAGCCCACTAATGTTCTAGCATGTTCATGTAAAGAAAGGAAATGGAATTAAGGTCAAGCTTTTGGGAATTTGGTTCACAAAAAGGTGAAGAGCATATCCCTAAATTTTCTTTTAGTTCCCAAACACAATAAATAAGGTTCAATTGATTTCACCCACTAACTAAAGGGATTCGAGTATTTCTACTCTTTTCCACAAACAAGGGGCTTTGATTCTTAGTGTTTGATTCCTTATTCCTTCTTAATTACTAGATTTTTGAAATGCACCAATGCCACAAGCTAAGGGAAAATATTGACTAGTCGAGGCTTACCTCTCCTTGTAGCTAGCATAAGCTAGGGGCATTTTTGAGTGATTTTTATCATTTTATCATTACCTTGGCAATAGTTCCTTTCCAATGTGCTTTCCTTCAATTAGTCAACAAAGCCAACCAAAGTGTAGAAACCAAAGATAAATTTGAAGAAACAAAGACAAAACTAAATTTTAAGCCTTACTTGTCAAAGCTTTGCCTTCTTTGTTGTATTTGTTCTCTTGTTTTTTCTTTACTTTTCTATGATCAGACATCCTGTAAAGTCATACAAATCATTTTACCATAGTCAGATAATAAAAATTCATAGTTTATGCAAAAGTGCCCTTTAAATGTGCAAAAGTGCCCTTTGAATTTAAAAGTGCCATTTAAATGTGTAAAAGTGCCATTTAAATGTGTAAAAGCGCCCATAAAATGCTCAAAAGTGCCATTTAAATGCTTATAAGTGCCATTTTAATTTAAAAGTGCTATTTAACTCTGTTAGTGATGAAGGGTGCTCCCCTTAATACCACAAACACACAACAGGAATAGAGAAACAACAACAATAATATGCAAGAACAGAAAATTGGCTTCTTAATATCTCCACAAATGTGGAATTACAAACTTTTAGAATTACAATATGCAAAGCCACATGGGAATTCCTTACAATATTCTGTAGGACAAAGCCTCAAATCAATACCCAGATCTACTACCCAGAACTATTCTGAACTCCTAAGACAATAATACAGCCCTCCTTATATAGGCAATTTTCCACCACCTGGGAAGGTTCCAAAATTTTAGCCAATAAGGCCGACCAAACTTAGAATTATTTTATTTTACATTTTATTACATCATAGTCGGCTCAAGATAACCTTTGAAACCCGAACAGAAATTTTGAAGAAAATTATTTTTCGCCATTTCGGGTAGCCCAACTTCAGAAGACCATAAGTCATCACCAGTTGACCCGATCGGCTATTATAACCCCATTTCAGAAATGCCACGAAGCGCTCTACAGGATTGACCTGCGCAAGCACCCGTCACCCAAATTTTTGACCTCATCTGGGGCCTCTAAAGCCTTCAAAACTCAGTTCAAAGTTTCTGTACCCTGCTACCAATACCGAAAATCTTTAATATCTTCCAATATACACTTGATCTGGCAATGAAACTTTACTGGCAGACTTATATGACCAAAATGAACCTACAAGAAAGAAATCAGATCATTCTAAGCACATAAGAAAATTACCAAAAATAGTAACTTTCCATAAATAGCAGCTCTGCACAAAATAGCCCTTATTGAATACAAAAATAGAAATATTATTTTGGGTGATGCAAGATTGCTCTTACACCCAGGATGCTCCTGCATCAGACACCCAGGGTAATTTGAGAAGTGACCCTGTCACGACTCAGGTGTGTAGAGGAAAACCAAGACGGCTAACCTCCTCCTTTGTCAGCCATGATGAATCTTCAACAGGTCCTCCTTTCCACTTGACTAGATATTCTTCATATCTCCTGTTCCTTGTGCTTCTGCCAACATGACTGTCCAGTATATTTTCGATCTCCTTAGTGTCTGAACTAGTTGCTGGAATACTCCACTGTGCTACTGTGATCTCATCTTCAACACCTCTTTCATGATACTCTATCAGATCTGAAATGTTAAACACTGGTGAAATATTTAGCTCAGTAGGCAATTTTACCTCATATGCATTTCCTGAATCATGTTTCTTCAGTATCCTACATGGTCCAAACTTCTTCATTTTTAGCTTGTTATATGTACCAACTGGAAACCGCTCCTTCCGCAAATGAACCATAACTTTATCACCAACTTGAAATTCCTTGTACCTCCTTTTCTCATCTGCCTTAGCCTTATACTATGCATTCATCTTGGTAATATACTTCCTCACCTCCTCATGGATGTTCTTCAAGCGTTCTGCAAAATTCTCAGCTTCAGCACTACTTATTTCTCCTTTATCTATCTTCCTCAATTCAGATGCATTTCTTGGACTACTTCCATATACAATCTGGAATGGTGATTTACCAGTGCTCCTGTTGACAGAATTATTGTATGCAAATTC
The DNA here is from genome assembly GCA_027943335.1 of Chamaecyparis obtusa. Classification (NCBI taxonomy): domain Eukaryota; kingdom Viridiplantae; phylum Streptophyta; class Pinopsida; order Cupressales; family Cupressaceae; genus Chamaecyparis; species Chamaecyparis obtusa. The sequence continues at coordinate 39,003 of BSBK01000468.1, read as the reverse complement.
TGCCTGTGGTAAAATCAAATCCCATCCTGTTGGCTTATCTCCAACCAAACATCTCAGCAAATTTTCCAAACTCCTATTCACCACCTCTGTCTGTCCATCAGTCTGTGGATGATGTGATGAACTAAACTTTAAATCTATCTTCAACTTCTTCCACAATGTACGCCAGAAATATCCAACAAACTTAGTGTCCCGATCTGAAACTATGGTCCTTAGCAAACCATGAAGTCTCACTACTTCTCTGAAAAACAATTCTGCTACATGAACAGCATCATTAGTCTTCTTGTAGGGAATAAAATGTGCCATCTTTAAAAATCTGTCAACTACCACAAAAATTGAATCATGTCCCTGCTGTGTCCTCGGTAAACCAAGAACAAAGTCCATGCTGATATCCTCCCAAGGCTTCTCTGGTACAGGTAATGGCTGATACAACCCTGTATTCTGCTTCACTCCCTTCACCATCTGACATACTCAGCAATTCTGTACAAACTTCTTCACATCTTGCTGCAACTGTGGCCAATAATAATTTTCACTAACCAAACCAAGGGTTTTATCACGACCAAAATGTCCAGCCAATCCTCCGCTATGCTTCTCCTTGATGAGATTCTCCCTCATAGAACTTCGTGGAATGCACAACTGACTCCCTCTAAATAGCATATCATCCTGGATGATGAAATCCAACCATTTTGTCCTGTCTAGAGTAACAGGTTCTGTACAAGCTTTCCAAGCTTCACCAAAATTAGGATCCTCTGGATATAAATTCTTGAGTTCCTTGAACCCAACCACTTCAATCTGTATTTCTGTCAGCAATAGTTGCCTTCTGCTAAGAGCATCTACAACCCTATTAGACTTTCAACTCCTGTGTTTCAAAACAAATGTATAACTCTGCAAAAATTCAACCCATTTCAAATGCCTTTGATTCAATTTTCCTTGACTATTCAAATATTGCAAAGGTTGATGATCAGTATACAAAACAAACTCCTTAGGAAGTAGATAATGTCTCCACTTCTTTAATGCCTGAACTATAGCATAAAATTCCTGATCATAAATAGAATATTTTCTCTTGGCATCATTTAACTTCTCACTGAAATAAGCAACAGGTTTACCTTCTTGGCTCATAACAGCTCCTATTACAGTACCACTAGCATCACAATCTACTTGAAACACCTTATTAAAATCTGGAAGTGCTAAAACAGGTTGCTCTGTAACTTTTTGTTTCAATAATTGAAAACTTTTTTCTACCCCATTAGTCCACTTAAACTCTTTTCTATCCCCTCTCATTGTTTCAGTCAAGGGTCCACAAATACTGCTAAAATTTTTGATAAACTTTCTGTAAAAGCTAGCTAGACCATGAAAAGATCTTACCTCAGTAGCACTCCTTGGAGTAGGCCATTCAAGGATAGCCTGTACCTTCTCTGGGTCTATTTTTAGACCTTCTACTGAAACTACAAATCCCAAATACACTAACTCTTTCTTCACAAAACTGCACTTCTTCAAATTAATCAACAATTTCTCATCTCTCAACTTCTCAAACACCGTATGAATATGCATCATATGTTCCTCTAATGTCTTGCTAAAAATCAAAATATCATCTAGGTAAACAATGACAAACTTACCCAAAAATTCTTTCAGAACCTCGTTCATGAGCTGCATGAAAGTGCTCGGTGCATTGGTTAGCCCAAAAGGCATGACTAACCACTCATAGAGTCCTTCCTTTGTCTTGAAGGTAGTCTTCCATTCATCTCCTTCTCTGATCCGAATCTGGTGATATCCACTCTTCAAATCTATCTTTGAGAAATACATAGCTCCACTCAAACAATCCATAATATCATCCATTCGTGGCAATGGAAACCTATACTTGATTGTGATCTTGTTTATTGCTCTAGAATCTGTACACATCCTCCACTCTCCATTCTTCTTTGGTGCTAATATCGCTGGTACAGCACAGGGACTCAGACTCTCTTGAATCAACCCTTTCTACAATAACTTGTGTACTTGTCTGTTCAACTCTCCACTTTCTACTGGTGTCATTCTGTGTGCTGCCTTGTTTGGCAAACTAGCTCCTAGAATCAAATCCATCTGATGACTGATCTTCCTTACCGGTGGTAATCCATTAGGTACATTATCAGATACAATATCCTGAAACTCATTCAACAAATCTACAACCTCTACAGGTACATCCTCTGCTTCTTTACCAACTTTTAGAATTAAAGCAAAATACACATGCTCATGCCTCATACCATCTAGGAATTTTTTTCCATCAACAAATGTTATTCTTGCATTACCACATACCTTTTCTTCGGTCTCCTTCAATGGCTTTAGCTTATGTCGCACTCTATCCTTTGTCAGGGAATAGGTATTCGCACAACCATCGTGTACAGCACATCTGTCAAACTGCCACGGTCTACCCAGCAACACATGACATGCATCCACAGATATGATATCACACAATACCTCATCTTGGTATCCGCCAATTTTGAACTTCACCAAGCATTGTTCATTGACCATGACCTTGTGGTCATCCTGTACCCAAGCAATCCGATATGGATGTGGGTGTTTCTGTCTCTTGAGCTTTAACTTTGTCACCATCTCTTCTGACACCAAATTGTCAGTGCTTTCACTATCAATAATCACATCACAACATTTACCTTCACACTTGCACTTGGTGCAAAACAGGCTCCTCCTTTGTTCAAGTTCATTCTCACCACTCAGCAAGACTCTTCTATTAATTAGCATTTCTCCTATTTCAGCATCTTTAGAATTTGACGATCTGGCATCTTCATCTACATGTGCAACTCTGGCCTCGCCTTCATTTCTCCTATCTGTTCTGCCTTGGCATTGAGGACATTCAAATACCCTATGACCTTCTTCTCCACAGTGAAAACATGTTCCACGGAAGCCACCTCTTCCAGATCCTTGTCCTCTTCCTCTTCCCGTCTGATCTCTATTATTCTAATCCTGGAAGTGATTGGAATTATTTCCTCGCTGATTCTGACTACTACTAGCCTCATCCTTCTTTTTCAGATCTTCATTTCGGCCACCATATGACCGTCCACCAGATCATCCACCGCAACCTCTTCCATTTTGTCTGCTCTCAAACTTCTTGTTCAACTTTTCCTCTACTTTTAAGGCAAACTGGTATGCCTCTTCAATACTGTTCATTCGAACTAGATTCAGCTCCTCCTGAATGCTTGGCCTTAACCCAATAAGGTATCAGGCAACTTTCTCCTTATCAGCTTCTGCATTGCCTGTTCTGATGAGAAGTCGATAGAACTCATCTGTATACTCCTGAACAGATCTTCCTGATTACTTCAAAATCTGTATTTTCTTCAGTAGGTCAAGCTCATAATCAACAAGAATGAACTGTCGCTTCAATTTATCCACCATCCGATCCCATCTCATGATTTTCTCCTTTCCCCTTCTACTTCGCTCCAACTGAATCTCTTGCCACCATATCTTCGCATGACCTTTCAGTCTGGCCTTCAAAAATTTGACCCTATCAGGATCCTCAACATCTTCATACTCAAAATATTCCTCACATTCATTGATCCAGTCAATCAATTCCTCTAGGTTAAGACTCCTAGAAAATTTGAGAACCTCAATCTTAGGTCTTTTCCCAATCTTGGAAATCACCCGAAAAAGTCTTTCTTCCTCCTGGTTCACAATTTCAGCTTCTCCTTCTTGATATTCTTCTTTGGCTTTATCCTCACTTTCATCTCTGACATTAAGATTCATTCCTCTACGAATCTCTTCTTGCAAGAGTCACACTTGTCTCTGCAGCTCTCTAACCTCAGGTGTCACAGCACGAGGTCTTCCGCCACGTTTTCTTCGTGGAGGCATTTTCACGATGCGCGCTGAAACCTTAACGACGGTCCTGGTGCAAACTGCCTCACAGTTGACGATCTATTTATACACTCAAGAACCCCTGCTCTGATACCACTTGATGAAGGGTGCTCCCCTGAATACCACAAACACATAACAGAAATAGAGAAACAACAACAATAATATGCAAGAACAGAAAATTGGCTTCTTATTATCTCCACAAATGTGGAATTACAAACTTTTAGAATTACAATATGCAAAGCCACATGGGCATTTCTTACAATATTCTGTAGGACAAAGCCTCAAATCAATACCCAGATCTACTACCCAGAACTATTCTGAACTCCTAAGACAATAATACAGCCCTCCTTATATAGGCAATTTTCCACCGCCTGGGAAGGTTCCAGAATTTTAGCCAATAAGGCCGACCAAACTTAGAATTATTTTATTTTACATTTTATTACATCATAGTCGGCTCAAGATAACCTTTGAAACCCGAACAAAAATTTTGAAGAAAATTATTTTTCGCCATTTCGGGTGGCCCAACTTCCGAAGACCATAAGTCATCACCAGTTGACCCGATCGGCTATTATAACCCCATTTTGGAAATGTCACGAAGCACTCTACAAGCTTGACCCATGCAAGCACCCGTCACCCAAATTTTTGACCTCATCCGGGGCCTCTAAAGCTTTCAAAACTAAGTTCAAAGTTTCTGTACCCTTCTACCAATACCGAAAATCTTCAATATCTTCCAATATACACTTGATCTGGCAATGAAACTTTATTGGCAGACTTATATGACCAAAATGAACCTCCAAGAAAGAAATCAGATCATTCTGAGCACATAAGAAAATTACCAAAAATAGTAACTTTCCATAAATAGCAGCTCTGCACAAAATAGCCCTTATTGAATAGAAAAACAAAAATATTTTTTTGGGTGATGCAAGATTGCTCTTACACCCAGGATGCTCCTGCATCAGACACCCACGGTAATTTGAGAAGTGACCCTGTCATGACTCAGGTGTGTAGAGGAAAACCAAGACGGCTAACCTCCTCCTTTGTCAGCCATGATGAATCTTCAATAGGTCATCCTTTCCACTTGACTAGATATTCTTCATATGTCCTGTTCCTTGTGCTTCTGCCAACACGACTGTCCAATATATCTTCGATCTCCTTAGTGTCTGAACTAGTTGCTGGAATACTCCACTGTGCTGCTGTGATCTCATCTTCAACACCTCCTTCATGATACTCTTTCAGATCTGAAATGTTAAACACTGGTGAAATATTTAGCTCAGTAGGTAATTCTACCTCATATGCATTTCCTGAATCATGTTTCTTCAGTATCCTACATGGTCCAAACTTCTTCATTTTCAGCTTGTTATATGTACCAACTAGAAACCACTCCTTCCGCAAATGAACCATAACTTCATCACCAACCTGAAATTCCTTGTACCTCCTTTTCTCATCTGCCTTAGCCTTATACTATGCATTCATCTTGGTAATATACTTCCTCACCTCCTCATGGATGTTCTTCAAGCGTTCTGCAAAATCCTCAGCTTCAGCACTACTTATTTCTCCTTTATCTATCTTCCTCAATTCAGATGCATTTCTTGGACTACTTCCATATATAATCTGGAATGGTGATTTACCAGTGCTCTTGTTGACAGAATTATTGTATGCAAATTTCGCCTGTGGTAAAATCAAATCCCATCCTGTTGGCTTATCTCCAACCAAACATCTCAGCAAATTTTCCAAACTCCTATTCACCACCTCTGTCTGACCATCAGTCTGTGGATGATGTGATGAACTAAACTTCAAATCTGTCTTCGACTTCTTCCATAATGTATGCTAGAAATATCCAACAAACTTAGTGTCCCGATCTGAAACTATGGTCCTTGGCAAATCATGAAGTCTCACTACTTCTCTGAAAAACAATTCTGCTACATGAGCAGCATCATTAGTCTTCTTGCAGGGAATAAAATGTGTCATCTTTGAAAATCTGTCAACTACCACAAAAATTGAATCGTGTCCCCGTTGTGTCCTCGGTAAACCAAGAACAAAGTCTATGCTGATATCCTCCCAAGGCTTCTCTGGTACAGGTAATGGCTGATACAACCCTGTATTCTGCTTCACTCCCTTCACCATCTGACATACTCAGCAATTCTGTACAAACTTCTTCACATCTTGCTGCAATTGTGGCCAATAATAATTCTCACTAACCAAACCAAGGGTTTTATCACAACCAAAATGTCCAGCCAATCCTCCGCTATGCTTCTACTTGATGAGATTATCCCTCATAGAACTTCGTGGAATGCACAACTGACTCCCTTTGAATAGCATATCATCCTGGATGATGGAATCCAACTATTTCATCCTATCTAGAGTAACAGGTTCTATACAAGCTTTCCAAGCTTCACCAAAATCAGGATCCTCTGGATATAAATTCTTGAGTTCCTTGAACCCAACCACTTCAATCTGCATTTCTGTCAGGAATAGTTGCCTTCTGCTAAGAGCATCTGCAACCGTATTAGACTTTCCACTCATGTGTTTCAAAACAAATGTATAACTCTGCAAAAACTCAACCCATTTCAAATGCCTTTGATTCAATTTTCCTTGACTATTCAAATATTGCAAAGCTTGATGATTAGTATACAAAACAAACTCCTTAGAAAGTAGATAATGTCTCCACTTCTTTAATGCCTGAACTATAGCATAAAATTCCTGATCATAAATAGAATATTTTCTCTTGGCATCATTTAACTTCTCACTAAAATAAGTAACAGGTTTACCTTCTTGGCTCATAACAGCTCCTATTACAGTACCACTAGCATCATAATCTACTTGAAACACCTTATTAAAATCTAGAAGTGCTAAAACAGGTTGCTCTGTAATTTTTTGTTTCAACAATTGAAAAATCTTTTCTGCCCCATTAGTCCACTTAAACTCTTTTCTATCCCCTCTCATTGTTTCAGTCAAGGGTCCACAAATACTGCTAAATTTTTTGATAAACTTTCTGTAAAAGCTAGCTAGACCATGAAAAGATCTTACCTCAGTAGCACTCCTTGGAGTAGGCCATTCAAAGATAGCCTGTACCTTCTCTGGGTCCATTTTTAGACCTTCTGCTGAAACTACAAATCCCAAATACACTAACTCTTTCTTCACAAAACTGCACTTCTTCAAATTAATAACCAATTTCTCATCTCTCAACTTCTCAAAGACCATACGAATATGCATCATATGTTCCTCCAATGTCTTGCTAAAAATCAAAATATCATCTAGGTAAACAATGACAAACTTACCCAAAAATTCTTTCAGAACCTCGTTCATGAGCCGCATGAAAGTGCTCGGTGCATTGGTTAGCCCAAAAGGCATGACTAACCACTCATATAGTCCTTCCTTTGTCTTGAAGACAATCTTCCATTCATCTCCTTCTCTGATCCGAATCTAGTGATATCCACTCTTCAGATCTATCTTTGAGAAATACACAGCTCTACTCAAACAATCCATAATATCATCCATTCGTGGCAATGAAAACTTATACTTGATTGTGATCTTGTTTATTGATCTGGAATCTGTACACATCCTCCACTCTCCATTCTTCTTTGGTGCTAATACAGCTGGTACAACATAAGGACTCAGACTCTCTCAAATCAACGCTTTTTGCAATAACTCGTGTACTTGTCTATTCAACTCTCCACTTTTTGCTGGTGTCATTCTGTGTGCTGCCTTGTTTGGCAAACTGGCTCCTGGAATCAAATCCATCTGATGACTGATCTTCCTTACCGGTGGTAATCCATTAGGTACATTATCAGATACAATATCCTAAAACTCATTCAACAAATCTGCAACCTGTACAGGTACATCCTCTGCTTCTTTACCAACTTTTAGAATTAAAGCAAAACACACATGCTCATGCCTCATATCATTTAGAAATTTTCTTCCATCAACAAATGTTATTTTTGCATTACCACATACCTTTTCTTCGGTCTCCTTCAATGGCTTTAGCTTATGTCACACTCCATCCTTTGTCAGGGAATAGGTATTCGCATGACCATCGTGTACAACAGATCTATCAAACTGCCACGGTTTACCTATCAACACATGACATGCATCCATAGATATGATATCACACAATACCTCATCTTGGTATCCGCCAATCTTGAACTTCACCAGGCATTGTTCATTGACCATGACCTTGTGGTCATCCTGTACCCAAGCAATCTGATATGGATGTGGGTGTTTCTGTCTCTTGATCTTTAACTTTGTCACCATCCCTTCTGACACCAAATTGTCAGTGCTTCCACTATCAATAATCACATCACAACATTTACCTTCACACTTGCACCTGGTGCGAAACAGGCTCCTCCTTTGTTCAGGTTCATTCTCACCACTCAGCAAGACTCTTCTGTTAATTAGCATTTCTCCACTTTCAGCATCTTTAGAATTTGACGATCTGGCATCTTCATCTACATGTGCAACTCTGGTCTGGCCTTCATTTCTCCTGTCTGTTCTGCCTTGGCACTGAGGACATTCAAATGCCCTATGACCTTCTTCTCCACAGTGAAAACATGTTCCACGGAAGCCACCTCTTCCAGATCCTTGTCCTCTTCCTCTTCCCCTCTGATCTCTATTATTCTGATCTTGGAAGCGATTAGATTTATTTCCTCGCTGATTCTGACTGCTACTGGCCTCATCCTTCTTTTTCAGATCTTCATTTCGGCCACCATATGACCGTCCACCAGATCATCCACCGTGACCTCTTCCATTTTGTCTGCTCTCAAACTTCTTGTTCAGCTTTTCCTCTACTTTTAGGGCAAACTGGTATGCCTCTTCAATACTGTTCATTCGAACCAGATTCAGCTCTTCCTGAATGCTTGGCCTTAACCCATTAAGGTATCAGGAAAGTTTCTCCTTATCAGCTTCTGCATGGCCTGTTCTGATGAGAAGTCGATAGAACTCATCTATATACTCCTCAACAGATCTTCCTGCTTGCTTCAAACTCTGCATTTTCTTCAGTAGGTCAAGCTCATAATCAACAGGAATGAACTGTCGCTTCAATTTATCCACCATCCGATCCCATCTCGTGATTTTCTCCTTTCCCCTTCTATTTCGCTCCAATTGAATCTCTTGCCACCATATCTTCGCATGACCTTTCAGTCTGGCCTTCGCAAATTTGACCTTATCAGGATCCTCAACATCTTCATAATCAAAATATTCCTCACATTCATTGATCTAGTCGATCAATTCCTCTGGGTTAAGATTCCCAGAAAATGTGGGAACCTCAATCTTACATTTTTTTCCAATCTTGGAAATCGCCCGAAAAAGTCTTTCTTCCTCCTAGTTCACAATTTCAGCTTCTCCTTTTTGATATTCTTCTTCAGCTTCATCTTCACTTTCATCTCTGACATTAAGATTCATTCCTCTACAAATCTCTTCTTGCAAGGCTCGCACTTGTCTCTGCAGCTCTCTAACCTCAGGTGTCACAGCACTAGGTCTTCCGCCACGTTCTCTTCGTGGAGGCATTTTCGCGATGCGTACTGAAACCCTAAACACGGTCCTGGTGCAAATTGCCTCACAGTCAGTGATCTGTTTACACACTCAAGAACCCCTACTCTGATACCACTTGATGAAGGGTGCTCCCCTTAATACCACAAACACATAACAGAAATAGAGAAACAACAACAATAATATGCAAGAATAGAAAATTGGCTTCTTATTATCTCCACAAATGTGGAATTACAAACTTTTAGAATTACAATATGCAAAACCACATGGGCATTCCTTACAATATTCTGTAGGACAAAGCCTCAAATCAATACCCAGATCTACTACCCAGAACTATTCTGAACTCCTAAGATAATAATACAGCCCTCCTTATATAGGCAATTTTCCACCGCCTGGGAAGGTTACCGAATTTTAGCCAATAAGGCTGACCAAACTTAGAATTATTTTATTTTACATTTTATTACATCATAGCCGGCTCAAGACAACCTTTGAAACCTAAACAAAAATTTTGAAGAAAATTATTTTTCACCATTTCGGGTGGCCCAACTTCTGAAGACCATAAGTCATCACTAGTTGACCCGATCAGCTATTATAACCCCATTTCAGAAATGCCACGAAGCACTCTACAAGCTTGACCCACGCAAGCACCTGTCACCCAAATTTTCAACCTCATCGGGGGCCTCTAAAGCAATCAAAACTGAGTTCAAAGTTTCTGTACCCTACTACCAATACCGAAAATCTTCAATATCTTCCAATATACACTTGATCTGGCAATGAAACTTTACTGGCAGACTTATATGACCAAAACGAACCTCCAAGAAAGAAATTAGATCATTCTGAGCATATAAAAAAATTACCAAAAATAGTAACTTTCCATAAATAGCAGCTCTGCACAAAATAGCCCTTATTGAATAAAAAAATAGAAATATTTTTTTGGGTGATGCAAGATTGCTCTTACACCCAGGATGCTCCTGCATCAGACACCCAGGGTAATTTGAGAAGTGACCCTGTCACGACTCAGGTGTGTAGAGGAAAACCAAGATGGCTAACCTCCTCCTTTGTCAGCCATGATGAATCTTCAACAGGTCATCTTTTTCACTTGACCAGATATTTTTCATATGTCCTATTCCTTGTGCTTCTGCCAACACGACCGTCTAGTATATCTTCGATCTCTTTAGTGTCTGAACTAGTTGTTGGAATACTCCACTGTGCTGCTGTGATCTCATCTTCAACACATCCTTCATGATACTTTGTCAGATCTGAAATGTTAAACACTGGTGAAATATTTAGCTCAGTAGGCAATTCTACCTCATATGCATTTCCTGAATCATGTTTCTTCAGTATCCTACATGGTCCAAACTTCTTCATTTTCAGCTTGTTATATGTACCAACTAGAAACCGCTCCTTCCGCAAATGAACCAGAACTTCATCACCAATCTGAAATTCCTTGTACATCCTTTTCTCATCTTCCTTAGCCTTATACTGTGCATTCATCTTGGTAATATACTTCCTCACCTCCTCATGGATGTTCTTCAAGCGCTCTACAAAATCCTCAGCTTCAGCACTACTTATTTCTCCTTTATCTATCTTCCTCAATTTAGATGCATTTCTTGGACTACTTTCATATACAATCTGGAATGGTGATTTACCAGTGCTCCTATTGACAGAATTATTGTATGTAAATTCCGCCTGTGGTAAAATCAAATCCCATCCTGTTGGCTTATCTCCAACCAAACATCTCAGCAAATTTCCCAAACTCCTAATCACCACCTCTATCTGTCCATCAGTCTGTGGATGATGTGATGAACTAAACTTCAAATCTGTCTTCAACTTCTTCCACAATGTACGCCAGAAATATCCAACAAACTTAGTGTCCCGATCTGAAACTATGGTCCTTGGCAAACCATGAAGTCTCACTACTTCTCTGAAAAACAATTCTGCTACATGAACAGCATCATTAGTCTTCTTGGAGGGAATAAAATGTGCCATCTTTGAAAATCTGTCAACTACCACAAAAATTGAATCGTGTCCCCACTGTGTCCTCGGTAAATCAAGAACAAAGTCCATGCTGATATCCTCCCAAGGATTCTCTGGTACATGTAATGGTTGATACAACCCTGTATTCTGCTTCACTCCCTTCGCCATCTGACATACTCGGCAATTCTGTACAAACTTCTTCACATCTTGCTGCAACTGTGGCCAATAATAATTTTCACTAACCAAACCAAGGGTTTTATCACGACCAAAATATCCAGCCAATCCTCCGCTATGCTTCTCCTTGATGAGATTCTCCCTCATAGAACTTCGTGGAATGCACAACTGACTCCCTCTGAATAGCATATCATCCTGGATGATGAAATCTATCCATTTCATCCTGTCTAGAGTAACAGGTTCTGTACAAGCTTTCCAAGCTTCACCAAAATCAAGATCCTCTGGATATAAATTCTTGAGTTCCTTGAACCCAACCACTTCAATCTACATTTCTGTCAGCAATAGTTGCCTTCTGCTAAGAGCATCTGCAACCCTATTAGACTTTCCACTCCTATGTTTCAAAACAAATGTATAACTCTGCAAAAACTCAACCCATTTCAAATGCCTTTGATTCAATTTTCCTTGACTATTCAAATATTGCAAAGCTTAATGATCAGTATACAAAACAAACTCTTTAGGAAGCAGATAATGTCTCCACTTCTTTAATTCTTGAACTATAGCATAAAATTCCTGATCATAAATAGAATATTTTCTCTTGGCATCATTTAACTTATCACTAAAATAAGCAACAGGTTTACCTTCTTGGCTCATAACAGCTCCTATTGCAGTACCACTAGCATCACAATCTACTTGAAACACCTTATTAAAATCTGGAAGTGCTAAAACAGGTTGCTCTGTAACTTTTTGTTTCAATAATTGAAAACTCTTTTCTGCCCCATTAGTCCACTTAAACTCTTTTCTATCCCCTCTCATTGTTTCAGTCAAGGGTCCACAAATACTGCTAAAATTTTTGATAAACTTTCTGTAAAAGCTAGCTAGACCATGAAAAGATCTTACCTCAGTAGCACTCCTTGGAGTAGGCCATTCAAGGATAGCCTGTACCTTCTCTGGGTCTATTTTTAGACCTTCTGCTAAAACTACAAATCCCAAATACACTAACTCTTTCTTCACAAAATTGCACTTCTTCAAATTAATCAACAATTTCTCATCTCTCAACTTCTCAAACACCATACGAATATGCATCATATGTTCCTCTAATGTCTTGCTAAAAATCAAAATATCATCTAGATAAACAATGACAAACTTACTCAGAAATTCTTTCAGAACCTCGTTCATGAGCTGCATGAAAGTGCTCGGTGCATTGGTTAGCCCAAAAGGCATGACTAACCACTCATATAGTCCTTCCTTTGTCTTGAAGGTATTCTTCCATTCATCTCCTTCTCTGATCCGAATCTGGTGATATCCACTCTTCAGATCTATCTTTGAGAAATACACAGCTCCACTCAAACAATCCATAATATCATCCATTCGTGGCAATGGAAACCTATACTTGATTGTGATCTTGTTTATTGCTCTGGAATCTGTACACATCCTCCACTCTCCATTCTTCTTTGGTACTAATACCGTTGGTATAGCACAGGGACTCAAACTCTCTCAAATCAACCTTTTCTGCAATAACTCATGTACTTGTCTATTCAACTCTCCACTTTCTGCTGGTGTCATTCTGTGTGCTGCCTTGTTTGGCAAACTAGCTCCTAGAATCAAATCCATCTGATGACTGATCTTCCTTACCGGTGGTAATCCATCAGGTACATTATCAGATACAATATCCTGAAACTCATTCAACAAATCTGCAACCTCTACAGGTACATCCTCTGCTTCTTTACCAACTTTTAAAATTAAAGCAAAACACACATGCTCATACCTCATACCATCTAGAAATTTTCTTCCATCAACAAATGTTATTCTTGCATTACCACATACCTTTTCTTCGGTCTCCTTCAATGGCTTTAGCTTATGTCGCACTCCATCCTTTGTCAGGGAATAGGTATTCGCAGGACCATCCTGTACAGCACATCTGTCAAATTGCCACGGTCTACCCAGCAACACATGACATGCATCCATAGATATGATATCACACAATACCTCATCTTGGTATCCGCCAATCTTGAACTTCACCAGGCATTGTTCATTGACCATGACCTTGTGGTCATCTTGTACCCAGACAATCCAATATGGATGTGGGTGTTTCTGTCTCTTGAGCTTTAACTTTGTCACCATCTCTTCTAACACCAAATTGTCAGTGCTTCCACTATCAATAATCACATCACAACATTTACCTTCACACTTGCACCTGGTGCGAAACAGGCTCCTCCTTTGTTCAGGTTCATTCTCACCACTCGGCAAGACTCTTCTGTTAATTAGCATTTCTCCTCTTTCAGCATCTTCAGAATTTGACGATCTAGCATCTTCATCTACATGTGCAACTCTGGCCTGGCCTTCATTTCTCCTGTCTGTTATACCTTGGCACTGAGGACATTCAAATTCCCTATGACCTTCTTCTCCACAGTGAAAACATGTTCCACGGAAGCCACCTCTTCCAGATCCTTGTCCTCTTCCTCTTCCCCTCTGATCTCTATTATTCTGATCCTGGAAGCGATTGGAATTATTTCCTCGCTGATTCTGACTGCTACTAGCCTCATCCTTCTTTTTTGGATCTTCATTTCAGCCACCATATGACCATCCACCAGATCATCCACCGCGACCTCTTCCGTTTTGTCTGCTCTCAATCTTCTTTTTCAGCTTTTCCTCTACTTTTAGGGCAAACTGGTATGCCTCTTCAATACTGTTCATTCGAACCAGATTCAGCTCCTCCTGAATTCTTGGCCTTAACCCATTAAGGTATTGGGCAACTTTCTCCTTATCAGCTTCTGCATGGCCTGTTCTGATGAGAAGTCGATAGAACTCCTCTGTATACTCCTCAACAGATCTTCCTACTTGCTTCAAACTCTGCATTTTCTTCAGTAGGTCAAGCTCATAATCAATAGGAATGAACTGTCACTTCAATTTATCCACCATCTGATCCCATCTCATGATTTTCTCCTTTCCCCTTCTATGTCACTCCAACTGAATCTCTTGCCAACATATCTTTGCATGACCTTTCAGTCTGGCATTCGCAAATTTGACCCTATCAGGATTCTCAACATCTTCATACTCAAAATATTCATCACATTCATTGATCCAGTCGATCAATTCCTCTGGGTTAAGATTCCTAGAAAATGTGGGAACCTTAATCTTAGGTCTTTTTCCAATGTTGGAAATCTCCCGAAAAAGTCTTTCTTCCTCTTGGTTCACAATTTCAGCTTCTCCTTCTTGATATTCTTCTTCGGCTTCATCCTCACTTTCATCTCTGACATTAAGATTCATTCCTCTGCAAATCTCTTCTTGCAAGGCTCGCACTTGTCTTTGCAGCTCTCTAACCTCAGGTGTCACAGCACCAGGTGTTCCGCCACGTTCTCTTCGTGGAGGCATTTTCGCGATGCGCACTGAAACCCTAACCACAGTCTTGGTGCAAACTGCCTCACAGTCGGCGATCTATTTACACACTCAAGAACCCCTGCTCTGATACCACTTAATGAAGGGTGCTCCCCTTAATACCACAAACACATAACAGAAATAGAGAAACAACAACAATAATATGCAAGAACAGAAAATTGGCTTCTTATTATCTCCACAAATGTGGAATTACAAACTTTCAAAATTACAATATGCAAAGCCACATGGGCATTCCTTACAATATTCTGTAGGATAAAGCCTCAAATCAATACTCAGATCTACTACCCAGAACTATTTTGAACTCCTAAGACAATAATACAGCCCTCCTTGTATAGGCAATTTTCCACCGCCTGGGAAGGTTCCAGAATTTTAGCCAATAAGGCCGACCAAACTTAGAATTATTTTATTTTACATTTTATTACATCATAGTCGGCTCAAGATAACCTTTGAAACCCGAACATAAATTTTGAAGAAAATTATTTTCTGCCATTTCGGGTGGCCCAACTTCCGAAGACCATAAGTCATCACCAGTTGACCCGATCGGCTATTATAACCCCATTTCAGAAATGCCACGAAGCGCTCTACAAGCTTGACCCATGCAAGCGCCTATCACCCAAATTTTTGACCTCATCCGGGGCCTCTAAAGCCTTCAAAACTGAGTTCAAAGTTTCTGTACCCTACTACCAATACCGAAAATCTTCAATATCTTCCAATATACACTTGATCTGGCAATGAAACTTTACTGGCAGACTTATATGACCAAAATGAACCTCCAAGAAAGAATCAGATCATTCTGAGCACATACAAAAATTACGAAAAATAGTAACTTTTCATAAATAGCAGCTCTGCACAAAATAGCCCTTATTGAATACAAAAATAGAAATATTTTTTTGGGTGATGCAAGTTTGCTTTTACACCCAGGATGCTCCTGCATCAGTTAGTAAACTCAAAAGTGCACAAATAAATTATAGAAGTGCTATTTAATTGTTTAAAGGTGGTAAAAATGATGTAAAAGCACTATGTAAATGAGCAAAAGCACTCAGTAGCCAGGTAAAAGTGCTCTTTTATTGTGCAAAAGTGTTGTAAGAATCAAAAGCATTGTGGATCAATGCAAAGGTGCACAAATTTATTGTGAAAGCATGGAAATAGTGCTTAAAAGTGCCATTTTATCGTGTGAAAGAGCTATTTAATCTATCAAAAGTGTTGTTTCCTAAAAAACCTGAGAGTTAAACATGCATAAATTTGATAAAAATGAAAGAATTTTGAGAGATTAGCAAATTGAAGCATTCTACCCCACGGTGGGCACCATTTTGTACACTAGGGAAAGTGCCTTCATAAAATTAAGGTTAGCCAAATAAATGAAAATAGTAACTAAATACAACCACGAAGCAATAGAGCAACTATTTAGCAAAATAATGACTAATTGAGCATCCTATGACTCTCTAACTAAGATTGTTAATGAATAGCTCTTAGCAAGCTTCCATTAATGACAGTCCTAGAATGAGAATGATAAAGATAACAAGCTATTTCTAACAATTAGATCAAAGTAAATGCTAAAATGCTTCTCAAATGTCTTTCTAAGCTCAAATTGCAAGAGGTTCAATGGAATTCTTAGATGTGTGGATGATTAATATGAAGGAATTAGGCCTTCCTTTTATAAATTTTCCAATGGTAGGGGGTGTAGTTGTGTTTGATCATGATTAAGCTTGAGTTGAGTCCTTGGTTCCACCCTTTGAAGATAAAGAAAAGTTTGTGTCCTCAAAGCTTGGGACAAGTAGACAAGATCAATGGTCAAGATTCCTTTTCACTTTGAGTGAATGAGATTGAATTTAGCTTGATCCATGTGAATGCCTTTCTTTTATTCTCATTGGTTGATTGATTTTCCTCTCTTTGTGGTTGTTGAGAGTAATTAGAATTTATTAATTGGTTTAAATGAATTTGTTTAGCCATGTACGCCTTGAATGGGTTGAATTTAATTAAATCTAAGACTATACAATTAATTGAATTAATTGTATTTTGATTCGATTTCACTTGATTAAAGTGCTCTCAATTTTGATTTTGATTGGCTAATTATGCATTGTGATTTAATTGATTCAATTATGTCCTTGATTTGCCTTGATTTGCTTGATTTTCTTTGAATTAGTCTTTGTCCATTTTCAGGTGATTAAAGAAGCAAAGAAAGATAATGCTGATGAAATAATTGAGGATGCATCTTAAATGGACGGACCTCCTATTTATGGTTAAATGACCTTCATGGTTATAGGGGGAGCTAGATAATCTCTAGACCCCTATGTATTTGGTATACTCACCCTTTGATTATGTGCCTTTGGTTATAGTAATTTGGATACTAGTTGATGCAGTATGCAAGAGCGCACTCCCTGATTGTTAGAAGAAATGAAGATTGGAATTCTTTATTGCATTCTATTTTATGGCAGCAAGCATTAATTTCAAAAAGTTTTTTTAATAGTCACTAGAGTTCCATTATCCACACATTTGCATTCAAGTTTAAGCCCTTTGTGAGCATAGGAGATCAAAGGAGTTAGTGTTGGAAGATTGCAGTTGTTTTCATCAGCAAAAGAAGATAAGTTGGTTTTGGAACCCTTGTTCAGATATGACATTTCAGAAAACCATTGGAACCCTATTTAAGCATTGATCAAGTAATGGCCACTCTAGTTGTATTTGATGTTGTAGAGAGGAAGAGATATATATTCAAGAAACATCCTTTTAAGTCAGTCTTAGATGACCTAGAAGGTGAATTCTCTAGAACTTTGATGCGAGTTATGCACATAGAAGATATTTGTGTCTACATATATTGAAAAAAGGAACCTGTAGGGTTGGACAAAATTAGGTTGCACATTAAAAAAATGATGAATTCAGACATGACATTCACAAATGAGTTTGCACACTTCACAAATCACCCAATAATTGATTATGCGACTGCGTATGAATTCTATGAGTCAATATGGATCAAGATTCTACTAAGAAGAATTATTGATGACCTATTTTGGATCGGAGAACTTCCAATTCACATTACATTAGATCTCATTTATGAGATGACCAAACTTTCCAAGACCAACGCCATTCTTCCTACTGGTAAGGATGTCAGGAAACAAGTAGAGAAAGCTTGTAAGTCTTGGAGTGATAAGCGTGGGATGAAAATTGAGCCCATTGAGGAGAAGGACATAAATATAATAGCTATTATACTTGGTTACAAGTTCCAACACACAAATAGAGTCAATAGTGTGTCCCCAACAACAATTCTGGCAACTATTAGAATTGTGAGAGAAAATGGAGAGTTTGCACGCATAGTTGTTAGACAACATTAGAGCTATCAAGCATGATAAAAGAAAAGTGTTTAGATTAGGTTCACTGATAATCTACATATACTTTCATATTGTTGGTAAAGTCTTTGATCTTTATCCTTACAAGTGTGTGTGAAAATTGTACCTAGCTATGGACACAACACTTCAGTAAAATATTATTGGTTAATATGTCAAAAAATCTATAATAAGAATAAATAGAATTAACTAGGTGATTTACTACCTTCTAGTAGGTACGAGTATGGTATTCTTAGATTATGACCGAGATCAGTGACAATGCAACACCTAAATGAAGGATTTGAAATGATGAAAGCAATGAAAGTATGGATGTAGATTAATCTATATTTTGGATTTTCTATGAAATATGGTGAAAAAATGATATGAAATTGATCTAAAATGAATTGAAATGAATTACAAATCTAATATAACAATGTTTTGAAATGCTATGAATGAATTGAAAATAATGACTTGAAATTGCAAAAATCTCACAATCACCTATTCGCAAGAGCTTGACTCTCCAAGTAATTGAAAGAATGGTCATTTGTGAAGGTCTGAGCCTTGTTTATATAGAAATCCAGGGCTGAGGGTGCATGGAAAAAGCCATAAATCACTCCTTGATGAACTCAAGTTGATTTTTGAGTTATCAAAGACTTAGAAACAGTTAACTCACAAAATCATGCAAAAGCATCTTTTTAACTTGAATAGAAGTTTAGATCACTTTTTTAGCTCACAATGATATGTTGAGTTTAGAAAGTTAACAAATTGAAATTGATAGTTGATTTATAGTTGACTGCTTTTCTGATTCCGCATGATTTACTATGAATTAATATTTAATAATTTAAGTGATGTATTCTCAACTTAACTAATTTTTGAATTAAAATAATTGATTTATGGGTTAATCAATTATTAAATCAAACTTTATCCCAAAACTATATCATTAAATTAGATAATTTGATTTAATCAATTAAATAAGAATTTAATCAATTATTTGTATGATTTTTTATTTATTGTCAAAATTAAATAATATTAATTAGGAATAAATGTAATTAAATTAAATTAAATAATTAAGTGGGTGAATTAAGCCTAATTAATCAAATATTTAACAAGTTCAATTAAATGACTTTCGGATAAATATAATTTATCACCAAGTAATCATTAAATCAAATATAATTAGGATAAATTAGGAATATTTAAGAATATTCCCCAATGCAGAATTAAAATATAATCAATTATGGTTTTGATAATTTGATGTGCAGATGTGCCTTAGATCAGGACTTTAAGGTTGATTTCAATCAATTTGTTGATGTAGAAGGTCAATGGTCTGGTAGCCCATTTTTGGGGTATTACATTTTTCCCCTCTTTGAATTATTGTGTGAAGCCCAGTGGTTCAAAGATTAATATATTTTTGATGATGATGTAGACTCAGCGATGTGGTGGAGAAATTAATCGTAAGAGGTTAACCATTCCGAGACATAAATCAACTAGAAGATTTGAAGATGTTGATTCAGGTCCTGGTTGGCCAAAGAATCTAGTTAATGTTCACAATATCAACAATGAATTGGCGATTAAAAAGAAGTGTCAAAATGCCTGATTCTAAACCTATGATTATGAGGAAGTGGCTATCCTGACTCCAGACTTGACTGTCTAAAGGAATCGAAAGGATGTCAAATCTAAACCCTTCAGTTACGAAGAATCAAGGAAATAACACAACTAAACTGATGGTTACGAAAAATTGATATAGTTCATAAGTTTAAATGAGAAAATATCAGATTGATATGAATCTTGTTGAATCTGATATGCCCCAAGCGATGTGCCCCAAGCGACGCAGACTTTTGATGAATCAACAACTAGACGTGGTTGTTGTCTTGATTATTGAAGAAAAATTTTGTTTGACATATTTGATTAATGATGTGCAATACCATGCCCCCTTCAGGATGAAAATAAAAATCTGGCAAGAAAAGCCAGTGTTAAATGGTTTAGAGATGATTTAATCAAATTTAGAAGTGGTTATACACGTCTTGGAACACTTTTGGCATCGTTTGGGGGTTCTGAAGACCAAGTTTGACTAGGTTTGACCATGAGTTGACCATGATTGACTAAGTTGAAATTCAAATATTTTGATGTTAGATAATCAGTTAAGTTGAATAGTGGATTCCTTTGATGTTTTGAAGGTCAATTATGCAAGCAGTCGGCCGTCTTGGGTCTGAAAATGTTTAATCACAATTTTGACAATATAAATGATCTTAGATTTTGATTTTGATCCCGAAAATGGGTTTAGAATGTCGAAATTAGCCAGGGGTGCAATTTTTATGAAAAATGGAGCACTTTGAAAATTAGGTAAAAAATCTATATAAGGCCCAAAAGCATCATTTTCAAATCATTTCAAACATTTGTCTTTTGTGAACTCATGGAGCCCTCTAAGTGAAGATGCAAGTTCTTGTGTCCTCTCACCATTTTGAGCACAGCCGACGATACCAGGGACCTCACCAGTATGACAACCAAGTAAGTGGACCTATGTGCCTCTCCTGCATTCAAATTTTTCCTTGTTTTATGCATTTTTAAGATTTGGACACGTTTTTCCAATTTTTTCTTTTTTGCTTCATGAAGACTCATACGACAGACCACCAGGGCTCGTACGAGTTTTCAAGTCCAATTTTAGACTCGTATGGGTTATTTGTGTAACTCATATGAAGATGACCTAGATGTTGTATGACATTTCACCAGGTCCTTCATGTGTCATACAAAAACCTTTAAAACCTCGTATGACCATTAAATGTCGTATGGGACCTTTTAGTAACTCGTACAAGTTTTGGTGCCAGTCTAAAAAATCATATGAAAAACAGTGACCAAATTTCATGTCCTTAGGTCAAAATTTTGAATTTTTTGATTTTGTAGCTTGATTGCTTAGCTATTAATATACTTTTTGAAGTTTTCAATTTCCTATTTTCTGCACTTATAGCCTGATTTCTGAGCAAGTTACTTATAGGGTATCCTATTTTTATATTGTGTAGGTTGTCTTTCCTGATCTACATGTTTGGATCTCACATTCGGCCACTCAAAGGCTATGTGTTTTTCTTCCTGATCCACTCAAAGTCCATCTAGCTACCTACGACTTTAAGTATTTGATTTAGTTACTTGACATCCAGGTAAACCATGGACTAATCACTACATTAGTTCAGTGGTTCCACTTTGAGACAGACATTTCAGCTCCCGATAGGAGAGATCACAGTGACTCCAGAAGATGTATATAGGAAATTGTGGATTCCCTTTCATGGACCTTGCTCAGACTACATCAGTTCGGGTAATACAAGTTTAGTTTCTTTGAGATCATTATTCAGTGCCGATAAGAAAATTACCTAGAAGATCTCATGGGAGACCCTAGTGCATTGGTACAGATAGACGCACTGGTTAGAGTGTATCATAGCTAGGATGATTAGAGGGATCATCATGATAGATTGACAATAGTGTGGTCTTCTGATGGCCTAGGCCCCTATGGTGTAGTGATTGATGGCTAGTCTATTTGAGCTTGGTTGGGGTCAGTGTCTTCTCACCCACATGTTTTTTGAGATGCATGAGATTGTCTCTCATGAGGAGAAATCATTTTCATCAGGAGTACTTGTCTTATAGATCTGGGTTTGAGAGCACATCTCCATATGTAGGCCAATATGTGAAGATGAGCAACAGCCACAGGAGCCGATGATTTATTGATATGGTAGATATATCACACAAGTCAGGATGGGATGCACCAAGTATTGGACGTGTGTGCTAGATGATATGACCTTTGTTACCTAGCGGCCATATTTGCAGGTAGAGGTGTGGTCTACCTCTCTAGTACAATTCAAATACTTTTTCCAGAGTTGGATTCTTATTGGTTAGTCTACCACTATTTTGGAGAGATTCCTTATGACCAGAGTATGGAATAGTATGGTATCATTTAAGATGCCCCACAAGATTTTACTTCATATCCTTGGATGGTCACCTCGACTGTCTTATGAAGATTATAGCTTGGAGTACAGGGGATACATTATCCATGACTGGGACTATAGGGTGCATATCTATGATGCTAGAGTGATAGATGCATTCATGGCTTGGATAGCAGAGCATCCTATTAGGATATTTTCATACCCTATAGAGTGCATTCCTATGATGGAGGATGTAGAGGATGTCACAGGTGCCCCTATGGGAAGAGGCCAAAGATGGTGAGAGGTATAGATCTTAGTAGCATGACCTATTCCTCCTTGGCCACAAGTAGTTGTTATGACACCACCCAGACAATCTAGGCAGATGAGACCACCTCAACCACATACAGTTCTAGCAGGAAGGCCTACAATTTTACATCATAGATATACTAGAGGTGAGGGGGGAAAACTTGGTAGGATTGGTGGTACATATGAGGTACTAAGTATGTAATAGGATGCGCCAATGGAGGAGACATAGATTTCTCCTAATTTTGACTTGGGTGCTAAGATTCATCGTCGTAAGGCATGTACATAGGCCAATGCAGATCAGCTTATGGAGGAGACTGAGGCAGCTACATGATGAACTACAACTAATTTGAATACATTGTATGACTTGAAGATCTATGATTTAAGATCACAGAGTTGCTAATTAGATATGTAAGATGATTAAATTAGTAAGATGTTGTCATTGATGTCAACTAGTTTGACAACATTTATCTTTTAAGTTAATATATCCAAACATCTGTAGAAAGAAAAAGAAAAAAAGAGATGAAGAACAGATATATCTACATGAGGAAGATGGATATGATAGATGAGGATAAAGAATACATTAGGTAACTTGTTGATGAGTCTATGAACTTAGGTTATTGACTTGATTATGTTGCATTCATCTATGATGAAGAAAAGAGCTAAAAGACACAAGGTAGTGTGGTCAGTTAATGAAGCATCATAGTATACACTAAGCAGTGTAGTATGTACCGAGCATAGTATAAACCAAGCTTGTGTTCACCGACATATTCCTTTGTTAACCAAACAAAGAGAAATGAACTAAATGATTAGTTTAGCTGATAATGATTGATGAGCTAGAAAGTGTATGAGTTTGAGGTTGGGGATAAAGTTTGTTACGAAGATCTATGGCTAACAAAATTCAAGGAAGATCTAAAGGATGGAAATTAAATGTGTTATTGACACATCAGCTGAGGAAAGTTTAAGCGTCAAAATCAATGAAGAAGAATAAGCAGAAAAATCTAATGGAGGAGAAGAAGATGGTTTACATGTCTATTTAAGAGACTAGGGTTTTGTTATGAAAAAAATGCCAGAAGAAGGAGACTGTAGAATTATCACGTGAACAAGTTTTCATGCATACCTGATCAAACTAGTTAAGGAGAACCGAATTACAGAGATTACCAAGCATCAGAAAGCTATTACCGACAGATAGTAAGTTACTGAATATTGATTGAAACATAATTGATATATTGATCAAAAGATTTGAATGAGCTTAATATTGATCTATACATCTACAATTGAATTTGTATTAAGGAAAATCACCTATTGTTACATTTTAACAATTATATATAGTCAAATCTCTTAACTTAGTGGACTAGGAAAGTCTTTTATGCATTATTCATAGAATGAACATTGTTATCCTATCAACCCCATAGTGAATGCTAGTTGGATGATAACTGTTGGTCTAAAATCCTCTAACGAGGTCACACTTGACAGTGTGTTTGTAACCTTTAATAGGGTTGGGTCTTCACTAACCTCACTTTAGAAGAGTGAACAATTTTAGGGTTGCCGGTCCCAGGTGTTTTTTCCCTTAGCAATGTTTCCACGTTAAATCTCATGTTATGTGTTCATTGTGATGATTGTTTGATGTCATATTTTACATGTTGCATATTGGATTTGATCGGTAATCATTATAAGTTATTGATTGGTAATCATTAAAAGCATAGATAGTATAATATTTTATGTTACCAAGCTGTAGAAGATTAAGTAATTTTTTTTTGGATATACATTTTGAATTGGGACTATGGATAACTAATTCACCCCCCTCTCAGTTATTCTAACAATTGGTATCAGAGCGTTGGTTGCATGGAATAGAGTTTTAAGGACTTCAACACAAAGATCTTAACATGTATAAGAGGGAAGTTCCAAAGCAAAACAAAGATAACTTCATAGTATGGCAAAGTCAAATGAAGCTGCATGTATCTGTAATTGGGAATTCTACCCTTACACTAATGGAGAATGGCTACATTACACCACCCACTGGTTCCTTGACCCTTGAACAACTAAGAGACAAACATGAACATAATGTTACTATTATGGAGATTGTTGCTGCCTATACCGATGCCAAATTTGAAGATATTAAAAATTGCACTACTGCTAAAGATATGTGGGATAAACTTGCTCAAGTTTATAGTGGTGATGTGAATGTCAAAAGAGCCAAAGCTAAAAGCTTAAGGGGTAGATTTGATGATATGAAGATGAAGGAAGGAGAAAATATTGTGCAGTACACAAATAGACTACAAGAGGTAGTACATGCTATTAGAGCATCTAACAATGTTATTGATGATGATACAATGGTAAGAAAAGTTCTTAGAACCTTATTGTTGGTTTATGCAATCAGAATATCTACAATTCATGAAACAAGGTCTACATCTGGTAAGAACCTTACTCTTGATAATCTGATTGGTAAGCTTACAACTTTTGAACTGAATAACTTTGACAATAGTGTTGTACTGTCTGTTGAATCTACTTTTATGTCTTCTCTGAAGATTGGTAAATCTAGTAGAAAAAATAAGAATGATGATAGTGATAGCAATACTGACGATGAGCTTGATGAACTTAAAGCTCTTATGGCCAGAAGGTTACCTAAAGGTAAAGGGAGATATAAAGATAAATTACCTTTAGCATGCTTTAAATGTAAAGAGGTTGGTCATAATGCTACTAGATGTCCACATAGGAAAGATGATGACAGAAACAAAGACCGATCTAGTGAAGGAAGCTATGGGAGAAGAGGCAATAGAAGTTACTGACACTACAATAGAGACAACTGAGACAATAATGATAGAGGAAAAAAGATATGTTACATAGTAGAAGAAAATGAATCTGAATCTGACTCTGATGATGATGTAGAAGTTGTATTTGTTTCTATGAAAGATGATTCTGAGGAAGAAGAAAAACATGTAGAAACAACACTAATCTATAAAGTTAACAAAAATAATACATGGATCATATATAATGGCTATACACATCACATGACTGGTGCTGAAGAGAAATTTGATCATCTTAAAGAATAAAATGGAGGATCTATTAAGATGGGTAATGATACACCTTGTATGGTAAGAGGTAAAGGATCACTGATGATAAATTATAGAATAAAATGTGAAAATAATTATTGGGTAGATGGACTGAACTATAATTTGCTAAGTTTGGCACAACTGAACAATTCAAGTCACCGAGTTTCTTTTGAGAGAAAGAAAGTAAAAATATTTGATGATGGAGGAAGACTAGTTGGAACTAGAGCACAATCAAAAGGTAATCTATTTTATCTTGATAATGATGTGTCTTATCTGATGTCCTACCCTGACTCATCCTAGCTCAATAGTTGTTTTGACATTTGATCCATCTAGATGATACTTTGATTAGAGACATTTGACCTACTTTAGATTATGACTTGCTATCATTAGACCTCATGAGATGATTGTTATAGATTTATATGATGATGATGTTAGCTGTACCTTTATATGCTCATTTTGGTTACATGTTTATCTATGATATATGAATTCTGCATTCTGCATTTGTTATGTTATCTTTTAGAATAGTAAATATTGGTGGTATCATGGTTCTATGATTAACTTAGGATTACATGCTTATGTGGAAATAGAATTTATATTTCGATGCTTGAAGAATTAGGGTATAATGTGGATTATGTAATGATTCATGAAATGCAGTTATTTATAATTGTCAAGTTTAGATCTTATTACTTCATTTTCAAAATGATTATTAATGAAAATATTTTATGATGTACTGACATCAAAATTGAGTGTGTAGGAATATGGCCATGGTTGTAAATTTAGGGAAACAAGAATGGATCTAAGTGAAATCAGTTTGAAACCAAGGTCGGCTATAAGAAGAGAATGACCTCGTTGTAACGTGATTTTAATAATAAATGTGATGCATGTGTGTATGTGGTTGACAATGTTTGTAAATGCATGTTTGAAAGCAAATTTCATTTTGTAAAAATATAATGTAATTTGTCCACTAAGCATGCCAAGTGTGTTATGTGACGTGTACTTATGTGAGGTGTCACTTGACACCATTGTGATGATATGACATGCTTGAGTGGAATATGGACCCCACCCTCTCCTTAGTTGGTCTTGAGTATTCCTAGGCTAGGTAGGTGGTTCAGGGAACCAATATTTATGTTACCAATACTCCATTTTTGGATGCAAGTTTAACTGAGGTTTTTGAGGGGTTCTCTGGAGTCCCAAGGTATAGTTTAGGTTGGTTTTTAGTGCTCGAAGGCTGGTACATGGGTTAGGGGGCCTATTTCTACCATTTCCACTTCCTTAGGCCTCCATTTTGTCTCTCTAAATGAGCCATTTTTGGTTATGACGAAAATGGAAATGCTCTCTAGGTTGCCTCACTTTCCCATGTGTTGAATTCCATCCATTTTTCTTTAGCAAGGGCAAGTGTCATTTTATCTTGTATCTAGAAACCTAATTTGTTTTGGGAAGGGGGAATGAGAGAGGAATGTTTGAGTGTCTTTAGGGGATAGAGGCTTAGGAAGGAGGGATCATCATTTTGTCTATGGAGATTTGTGGAGTGAGAGGAGAATTAGAGAGACATTTTGGCTAAGTAGATTGGAAAAGGAAAGAAAGCTAGGAATCAAGGGAAGCTCTTCTTCAACCCTCCAATTACCATTGCTTAGGAGATAGGTTGGTGGCTCTATCTTGTATTTTTTGTGAAGTTGCATTGAGATATATGAATTTGTATGAATTTTGTGAATTGTAGTATCTTGCGTGTAAATTTTGTATTGAGTAGTTTCATTTGAGTCTATGACTTTAATCTTGTTTTGATTCATGTTTATGGGTGTGAAAGTTTAATCATCATCCTTGGGAGGATTTGAGGAGGACTTGGGGTGAAGGGCCTAGTTGGGAATTCTTTCTATATGAGAACTTGGATGTATGGGCATCCTTGAGGGCCTTCTTATGTTTGTATGGGGATCATAAGGGATGTGTTGATGCTCATGGAATTGAGTTGTATGTTTGGAAGGGCCTTGTGAAGGCATGCGATATATATTAAAATTTTTGTTTTGGTATAAGATAGGTGTCTCCATAAAATAAATTTCCACCTTCACCCATCTATGGATTCAACTATAGAATCCTTTGTGCAAGCTTGGGAAGGGAGTTAATTGTTCATGATTTGTTTTCTATTATGGTTAAATTTTTATGTAAGTATTGCATGTTTGTGACCCATCCATCTCTTGTTTCCCCTAGCTCGGGGGTGGCCATGAAATGGCCTAGGCTGGGAGGTAAGCCTCCATGACCATGTGGAAAGAATTTTATGCTGCAAGTTTTTACTTATTTGAAGAGAAGTTGAAGTTCTAGTTGTAGTACCAAAGTCAAGGTAGAGAGATTGCAAAAGGATGTTTGCAACATGATAATGCTTGTAATTTAGTCATTTTGTTTACAAATGTTTGATTAGTTATGTTGAAAAAGAAATTGTATAGTTGGCAAAACAACTCTCAACATTATATTTAGATCTTTGTATAGATCAAAGGAGAGCTTGTAATTTTCTAAATATTTATTTTTGCGAAAATGTTGTAGTTCAATTTTGTAGGAGAATTTTTTTGTTTTAATACTTAAATTTAGAGAACCTTTATTTGCAGTTAGATTATATAGAAAGGCATTCTGTTAGAGCCAATGTTGATGCCCTTGAAAAGAATATATGTACATTTGTAAACAAGAGTGACCCATATGTATAACCTGCTAGAAACATTATCACAGTTTGTGGGAATATATTAAGTTTGGTTTTAAGAACTTTCTTGTCAAGAAAATATAAATTCCTGCATGTGTTAATTGTTATTTCTTTATACTTTATTTTGTCAATTAAACATTCTGTTCTTGTTGTTTATTCCTACAATTCCTGTAAATGTCAATTTTAAGAAACTACAAAATGAACAATCTACTGCTCTAAGACTGACCCTGTTTCAATATATATATACTATATAATATATATATATATATATATATATATATATATATATATATATAATATATATATATATATATATATATATAGTTTTATGTACTGTATCAAGTTTATTTCTAGTAGTAGTTTTTATGTGATCAATACTATATAATTCAATGTTAATTTTAACTAAATAACTATTCAGTAAATAAACAGCTCCCTATTACAGTAAAGGATCTATTCTTTATCTTAAACAGATGGCAGGATACTTTTCTTTTTCATCAACATAAGTTGGACTCATTAAAACTGTACTCAACATTATATTATCTAATGTTCATAATTGAAAAAACTAATTTTTTTTTATACACTGATTTACAATAGAAAATAAAAAGCCACATTTTGTTTTCTATTTCTATATCAGAATTTAATGATGATATCATATGTTAAATTACTAATATATATATACATATATATATATACATATATGTATATATATATATATATATATGTATATATATATATATATGTATATATATATATATATACATATATATATATATACATATATATATATATACATATATGTATATATATATATATGTATATGTATATATATATATATATATGTATATATATATATATGTATATGTATATATATATATATATATATATATATGTATATATATATATATGTATATATATATATGTATATATATATATATATGTAATATGTATATATATATATATGTATATATATATATATGTATATATATATGTATATATATGTATATATATATATATATATGTATATATATATATAGTATTATACTACATAGATACATATATATTAGTAATTATATATAAAAATAAAACAATGTCTTATGTTACTATTCCTTTTCTTATATTAATGAACTTGTATTATTAAATTATATACATTTTATATATTTTATATACTTAATAAACAATACCATTTATATATTAAAAACTTTGTATTATTATATAATATAATATATAATATTATATTATACATATTTTGTATTATTTTAAAAATTGTTTAGCTAATTTTTTTTGGCCGAAGCCCTTTGTTTATTCCTAGCATCGTGCAAGATAGTAGTGCTACTGTGAATCTAAGTCACAACAGTGACTGAGCAATGTCATGGACGCCGATAGGGTTTTATCAAACCCAAATAAAAAAATTCACAAAGCTCACCCAAATGAAAAAAAAAACAAAAAAACCTTATAACATATGCCATTCAAAATGGTTGTAAAAAATATACATTTATAACTGATCTATGTAGTAGATCTGGAAACTAAGAGTTTCATCTTTAATCATATGCAAATGGAATAGGTACTAAAATAAATTTACCCACAGTAAGAACCGACAGATGGGTAATGTCTGTAGATGAACCAAGAAGAACTCTTATGGTATTAAGAGAAATCTTGCAGGCCCAGAAAGAAACCACACCCCTATGCTTATGGGATTTTCATCAAAAAAATTAAACCTTCATCTCTTCATTCCTCCTCAAACCTGCAAAAAGATAAAATAAGAAAGTTAGGGTTTGGAGGTGATATAAAGTGACCCCAGCCCTAATTTTGCATTAGGGTTTGGGAAGCCACTTTTCTTTTAAAAATATTTTATTACTTAAAAACATACTAAGGAAAATAATAGCCCTTCTTTTCATGTAGAGCTGAATCTTAGGAAACGAAATGGACTTATTCTATTTTAGCTCATTATTATATTGTAATAAAGTTAGTTCCTTCTGAGTAATGGTGTATTTGAATCACTTCTTAATTAATTTTAATTTTATAAAGTCTATGATGTACAATATATTAGTTTCCCTAGCAATTTCATTTATAATGTTTATGATGTGGCAATACCTTTGTATATTTGGAAATTTAAATTATGATATTTATTTCAGTTGAAATAATTGTTACTTTAGTCTAATTATAATGGTTAAGGAATATTCTTTTAATTTCAATTCTATTATTGTTTTACCAAAATGATCAAGTACTTTAAGTAACCTTTTAAGTTGATATATAAACGATAATGATTTTTAATAGATATAAAAAAAAAAAGGTTGTTCATGGGGGCTAGACCTTTTAAATTATGAATATTAAGGGTAATTTTATTAAAAGTATTTCGAATTAAATAAGTTGGTAAATTTTAAAATTTAGTGAAGAAGTATAGTTTATTTATGTCTAAATAAAGATATTATTTAATTGTTTTATGACTCAACACTTTTTCTTTATTTGATTAATTTTTACTCCGTTTTAGATTTTTGGGGGTTATGACCCTATTAACCTTTAGACTAACTTAGTATCTTATTTAATGAGATGTCCTCCCCTTGTATATCCTCTTTCATGTCGTGCTTTGTTCTTCCATCATGTATGGGATGAAGGCACACTAACGCATGCCTCACGTGTTCCCTGTATGACGTCAAGTGGCAATCCCATGCGAGCATCGTTAACATACGATCCCTTGCTATGCACCAATGGGATTTTGTGTAAAAGAGTTAACTTTAGTGTTCATTTAGTGTTTCAATAAAAAAAAATTTATTGTTGTGTTTTGTCTGATTTTTTGGGCATTACATTCTGGTATCAAAGCATAGTTTCTACTCTAGGAAACTTTTAACCCATTATGTTTTCCAAACTTAGTGTTGTTTTTTCCTTAGTGTAGGATGCCTCCAGTCACACGTAGTGCTCACCAATGTGGGCAGAGACCCAGAGGTGATCGTTTGGCAGTTGAGGGAGATGAACGAGCAACTCAAAGACTAGGTGATGAGCAAAGGCCCCCTCCTTCATCTCCACCTAATCCCAATCAAGATATCCTTAATGCATTACAAAATCTGGCCAGTATTATTATGGATAGATTACCTCTGGGAGGCCAGCAGGCCAAGATCCGAGAGCAGAGTAGGAGTCCCCCTCCTAGATGAGTAGCAGAGCAGGCAATTCATGAGGGTGAGTCAGTGCACATGCCGAAGCTGCCACTAGGATTAGTATCGAGAGTATCTCATGACATAGGGGACCTAATTAGAGACCTTATTAGACTACAACTGCCACCCTTTTCAGGATCCATAGCTGGAAAAAGGTAGAGGCTTGTCTTTTGAGCCTCTGAGAGTTGCTTTGGGTTACGTTCTTATGAGAGAAACCTTAAGGCATGTTTTGCAGTACACATGCTGAGAGGGCACTCTTCCACTTGGTGGAAGCAGGAGGAGGTTAAGAGTCATATTACCATGGACACCCTCACATGGGAGATCTTCTTGGAGAGATTCTGAGCTCGATATATGTCAGAGCATTTTAGACAGTGTCGCATCAATGAGTTCCATGACCTATAGCACAGAGGCCTGACAGTAGCCTAGTACGAGAACAAGTTTCTTGAACTCCTTCCTTATGTGGACTACATGAAGGACAAGAAACTCTAGGTCAACCAATTTATCAAGGGTTTGAACTATGCCATAGCTGACAGAGTGCAGATGATACTAGCGGGAGATTTATGTGATACAGTTGATAGGGCTATGATCACTAAGGAGATCCATAATAGGTCTCACGATGCCTGGGACTGGTCACAGAATCAGAATGCCACATCTTAGTCTTCTAGTTTCTAGAACTCTCATTGGAAGGGAAACCAGAAGAACTCATCAAGATCATCTAGGGCACCTTAGCAACAACAACAATAACCATAATAGTCTTAGCAAAACTAGAAACATAAACCTTCTGAGGGACAATAGGGCTCAAAGCCCAAGCAGTGGCACTCATAGAGATCTTGACAAGATCAGAGGGGATAGTCTCAGGCATCTAGAGGTGGATTCAGTGGGTCTAGTGCTACAAGAGGAAAACAACAATCTAGGCCTCAGGGGTTACAGCTATAGGCTAGAGGACCATGCTACACATGTGGTGCCATGGGGCACATAGCTAGGGATTGTCCTATAGGCCATCTAGCTGGCAGTCAGAGAGTGATAGCTTCTAAGCCTACTGTAGGAGACATGGGAAGAGCACACAAAGTATTTGTAGTGGTTGATAGACACTAGGCTAAGCACTAGGCCATAATCATTGAGGCTGCAGGCACGATTGAAGGTAGTAGTGTTTCTATCCTTTTTTATTATGGAGCCATCGACTCTTTTATTTCACCTTTCATAGTGGAGTGATGTGGGCTAGTGGCAGCTAGGTAGGATGTTAGTTGGGAGGTTGAGTTAGCCTTAGGAGCTAGGGTATATGTTAGTTCCTTGGTGAGAGGTTGTCAGTTGTAGATTAGGGACTTTACCACCATAGTTGACCTTTGAGTCACACCACTTGGATCCTATGATGTTGTTCATGATGTGGATTGGCTCTATTCCCATAGAGCTAAGATGGATTGTAGATAGAAGATAGTGGAGTGTTTAGATGATGATGGGGTGACCTTAGTTATTGTAGGAGTTCATAGACTTGTATCCCTTTGTATGATTTCCACTATGCATCTTAAGTGGTGCATGCGGAAGGGATGCTAGTTATATACTATCACCATTAGTGACAAAGAGGAGGAGGTAGACAAGGAGACTTCTCTTGATGACCACCCTATTCTTTAGGAGTTTGTAGATGTTTTTCCTTCTCAATTACCTAGTATGCCACCACCTAGAGCAGTGGACCTTCATATAGATCTTGTGTCAGGAGTAGAGCCCATTTCTAGAGCACCCTATAGGATGACTACACATGAGCTCAAGGAGCTCAAGATTTAGTTACAAGAGCTCTTTGAGAAAGGACACATTCATCCTAGTGTATCTCCATGGGGTGCACCTATCATCTTCGTTAAGAAGAAGGATGGATCTCTTAGGTTGTGCATGGATTACCGACAACTGAACAAGGTGACCATCAAGAATCAGTATCCCCTTCCTAGGATTGATGACTTATTTGATCAACTTCAGGGAGCCTGAGTGTTCTCGAAGATAGATTTAAAGTCAGGGTATCATCAGTTGAGAATCATGGATAGTGACATCCACAAGACTACTTTTCACATACGATATGGACATTATGAGTTCACTGTGGTACCTTTTGGACTCATGAATGATCCATCTATATTCATGAGCCTCATGAATGGAGTATTTCATTTATTTTTAGATAGATTTGTGGTGATATTCTTGGATGACATATTGATATAATCCTAAGACGAGCATGAGCATGAGGAGCATTTGAGAAAGGTCTTGCAATGCTTGAGAGATAATCAGTTGTATGATAGCTTGCTGAAGTGTGCATTCTTTAGGATAGAGGTTGACTATTTAGGCCATGTGATATCAAGATATGGGATCTCAGTTGACCCATCTAAGATTAGGGTGATTATGGATTGGCCGACACCTACTAGTGTGACAGAGGTCCAAAGATTCATGGGCCTTGTAGGCTATTATAGAAATTTTTTTCAAGGGTTTCTCTAGAGTGGCCCATCCCATCACTTCCCTTTAGAGGAAAGGGAAGAAATTTGAGTGGACAAAGAGGTGTGAGAGAGCTTTCCAGGAGCTCAAGAAAGCACTTACTAGTGCACCTATTCTTGCAGTACCTAATCCTTCAACATATTTTGTGGTATGCATAGATACATCTTTAGATGGGATTGGGGTAGTACTGATGTAGCATGGTCTGGCTATTGCCTACAAGTCCAAGAAGCTCAAGACTCATGAGCTTAACTATCCTACCCATGACCTTGAGCTAGCAGTATTGGTACATGCTTTGATGATATGGAAACATTTCTTATTGGGCCATAGATTTGAGCTTCACTCAGATCACCAGAGTCTTTAGTATATATTCACATAGCCAAATCTCACTGCTAGACAGAGGAGATGGACGGAATTCCTATGCAAGTATGATTTTGATGTTCACTACATCAAGGGTAAGGATAATGTGGTAGCAAATGCCTTGAGTAGGAGATGCCATGAGCTCTTAGCTATGACTACTAGCATAAATTTGAGAGGGCACATACTATAGCATTTATAGGAGGATGCCTTCTATTCAGAGGTTGGACAGATGGTTCAGGCTTAGAGACCCTTGGAGGGGAAGTTCATAGATTATACCCTAGAGTCTAATGCATTCTTCACCATAGAGGACACATTTATGTACCTTCTTCTGGTGGGTTGTGTGACTTCATAATCCTTGAGGCTCATAGAGCTCCTTATGTAGTGCACCCCAGAGTCAAGAAGTTACATGAAAATTTGAGACAACTTTATCACTGGCCGGGTTTGATGACACACATTGCTAAGATAGTGGCTAGATTCTTAGAGTGTTAGTGGGTTAAGGTAGAGCACCATCATCCAAGTGGACTTATTTAGCCACATGAGATACTAGAGTGGAAGTGGGACATTATATCCATGGATTTTATAGTTGGTCTTCCTATGTCATCTCATCACCATGATGCCATTATGGTGATGATGGATAGGTTGACTAAGGTAGCCTACTTCTCACCCATACATACCACTTTCATAGCACCTGTAGTGGCATACATATTTTTGAGGGATATTGTTAGACTTCATGGCATTCCATGTATGATCATCTCAAACAAGGACTCACTCTTTACTTCATCATTTTGGAGAGAGCTTTAGACCGCTTTGGGCACCAGGCTCAATTTTAGCATAGCATATCACCCAGAGATAGATGGTTAGACTAAGAGATTTAATCAAGTATTAGAGGATATGATACACATGTATGTGATGGATCATTAGGTTAGGTGGGAGGAGTACCTTCATTTAGTCAAGTTTGCCTATAATAATGGGCATCATTCATCATTGGGTATGTCTCCATATCAAGCCTTGTATGGTAGACCTTGCAAGATGTCATTGAGCTGGGACAAGATTGACGACAAAGTTTCTATTGGTCTAGAGTTGGTCAAACAGATGGAGCAGTAGGTAGATCTAATTAGGTAGTGTCTTAGAGAGGCCCAGGATCAACAGAAGAAGTATGCAAATGCTGGGAGGATTGATAGAGAGGATATGATTGATGATAGAGTATTTTTGAGAGTTTGGTCACATAAGAGCCCAATCCATTTTGGAAGGGTTCTAAGCTGGCCCCTCGCTTTGTCAGACCTTTTGAGATTTTGGAGAGGATAGGCCCAATAGCATACCATTAGGTTTGCCACCTAGCTTTTCACGCATGCACGATGTCTTTCATGTGTCTATTTTGAGGAAGTATATATGTGATTAGTCACATATTATTGATTAGGATATTTTACAAGTGGAGTCAAACAGACAGCTAGCTTTGGAGCCAATATGTATTTTGGCTCACAGGACCCTGGCCCTTCGAGGTCGAGAGCTAGACCAAATTAGGGTCCAATGAGATTGCTACAATAAGGTTACAACATCTTGAGAGGACACAACATATATGAGAGATCAGTACCCCCATATTTTTTATGAATTCTAGGAGAAATTTCATGCCTAGGGGGGGAGGATGTGAGGTCCTACCCCAACTCATCTTAGCTTGACACTTGTTTTGACATTTGATCCATCTAGATGATACTTTGATTAGAGACATTTGACCTACTTTGGATTATGTCTTGCTATCATTAGACCTCATGAGATGATTGTTATAGATTTATATGATGATGATGTTAGTCATACCCTTTATATGCTCATTTTGTTTACATGCTTAACTATGATATATGAATTCTACATTCTGCATTTGTTATGTTATCTTTCAAAATAGTAAATATTGGTGGTATCATGGTTCTATGATTAGCTTAGGATTACATGCTTTTGTGGAAATAGAATTGATATTTCGATGCTTGAAGAATTAGGGTATAATGTGGATAATGTAATGATTCATGAAATGTAGTTATTTATCATTGTCAAGTTTAGATGTTATTACTTCATTTTCAAAATGATTATTAAAGAAAAGATTTTATGATGTACTGACATCAAAATTGAGTGTGCAAAAATATGGCCATGGTTGTAAATTCGGGGAAACAAGAATGGATCTAAGTGTAATCAGTATGAAATCAAGGTTGGCTCTAAGAAGAGAAGGACCTCATTGTAACATGATTTTATTCGTAAATGTGATGCATGTGTGTATGTGGTTGACAATGTTTGTAAATGCATGTTTGAAAGTAAATTTTATTTTGTAAAAAATATAATTTAATTTGTCCACTAAGCATGCCAAGTGTGTTATGTGATGTGTACTTATGTGAGGTGTCACTTGACACCATTGTGATGATATGGCATGCTTGAGTGGAATATGGATCCCACCCTCTCCTTAGTTAGTCTTGAGTATTCCTAGGCTAGGTAGGTGGTTTAGGGAACCAAGATTTATGTTATCAATACTCCATTTTCGGATGCAAGTTTAACTGAGGTTTTTGAGGGGTTTTGTGGAGTTCTAGGGTGTAGTTTAGGTTGGGTTTTAGCACCTGAAGGCTAGTACATAGGTTAGGGGGCCTATTTCTACCATTTCCACTTCCCTAGGCCTCCATTTTGTCTCTCTAAATGAGCCATTTTTTGTTATGACGAAAATGGAAATGTTCTCTAGGTTGCCTCACTTTCCCATATGTTGAATTCTATCCCTTTTTCTTTAGGAAGGGCAAGTGTCATTTTATCTTGTATCTAGAAACCTAATTTATTTTGGGAAGGGGGAATTAGAGAGGAATGTTTGAGTGTCTTTAGGGGATAGAGGCTTAGGAAAGAGGGATCATCATCTTGTCTATGGAGATTTGTGGAGTGAGAGGAGGATTAGGGAGAGATTTTAGCTAAGTAGATTGGAAAAGGAAAGCAAGCGAGGAATTAAGGAAAGCTCTTCTTCAACCCTCCAATTTCCATTACTTAGGAGATAGGTTGGTGGCTCTATCTTGTATTTGTTGTGAAGTTGCATTGAGATATATGAATTTGTATGAATTTTGTGAATTGTAGTATCTTGTGTGTAGATTTTGTATTGAGTAGTTTCATTTGGGTTGATGACTTTAATCTTGTTTTATCATATTATTTTGATTCATGTTTATGGGTGTGCAAGTTTACTCCTCATCCTTGGGAGGATTTGAGGAGGACTTGGGGTGAAGGGCCTAGTTGGGAATTCTTTATGTATGAGAATTTGGATGTATGGGCATCCTTGAGGGCCTTCTTATGTTTGTATGGAGGTCATAAGGGATGTGTTGATGCTCATGAAATTGAGCTGTATGTTTGGAAGGGCCTTGTGAAGGCATGTGATATATATTGAAATTTTTGTTTTGGTATAAGATAGGTGTCTCCATCAAAGAAGTTTCCACCTTCACCCATCTATGGATTCAACTATAGAATCCTTTG
The DNA here is from genome assembly GCA_027943335.1 of Chamaecyparis obtusa. Lineage (NCBI taxonomy): Eukaryota > Viridiplantae > Streptophyta > Pinopsida > Cupressales > Cupressaceae > Chamaecyparis > Chamaecyparis obtusa. The sequence continues at coordinate 1,422 of BSBK01000468.1, read as the reverse complement.
TGCAAGCTTGGGAAGGGAGTCAATTATTCATGATTTGTTTTCCTATTATGGTTGAATGTTTATGTAAGTATTGCATGTTTGTGACCCATCCATCTCTTGTTTCCCCTAGCTTGGGGGTGGCCATGAAATGGCCTAGGCTGGGAGGTGAGCCTCCATGACCATGTGGAAAGAATTTTATGTTGCAAGTTTTTACTTATTTGAAGAGAAGCTTACGTTCTAGTTGTAGTACCATAGTCAAGGAAGAGAGATTGCAAAGGATGTTTGCATCATGATACTACTTGTAATTCAGTCATTTTGTTTACAAACGTTTGATTAGTTATGTTGAAAAAGAAATTGTATAGTTGGCAAAACAACTCTCAACATTATATTTAGATCTTTGTATAGATCAAAGGAGAGCTTGTAATTTTCTGAATATTTATTTTTATGAAAATGTTGTAGTTGAATTTTGTAGGAGAAAAATTCTATTTAAATACTTAAATTTAGAGAACCTTTATTTGTAGTAAGATTATTTAGAAGGCATTCTGTTAGAGCCAATGTTGATGCCCTTGAAAAGAATATATGTACATTTGTAAACAAGAGTGACCCATATGTATAATCTATTGGAAACATTATTACTGTTTGTGGAATATATTAAGTTTGGTTTTAAGAACTTTATTGTCAAGAAAATACAAATTCCCGCATGTGTTAATTGTGGAAATTGTGGATTTCTTTATACTTTATTTTGTCAATTCAACTTTTTGTTCTTGCTGTTTATTCCTGTAATTCCTATAAATGTCAATTTTAAGAAACTACAAAATGAACAATCTACTGGTCTGAGACAGTGAGTCTGTTTTAAAAATATATATATAGTTTTGTGTACTGTATCAAGTTTATTTCTAGTAGTAGTTTTTATGTGATCAATACTATATAATTCAATGTTAATTTTAACTAAATAACTATTTAGTAAATAAACAGCTCCCTATTACAGTAAAGGATCTATTCTTTATCTTAAACAGATGGCAGGATACTTTTCTTTTTCATCAACATAAGTTAGACTCATTAAAACTGTACTCAAACATTATATTATCTAATGTTCATAATTGAAAAAACTAATTTTTTTTTATACATTGATTTACAATAGAAAATAAAAAGACACATTCTATTTTCTATTTCTAAATTAGAATTTAATGATGATATCATATGTTAAATTACTAATATATATATATATATATATATATATATATATATATATATATATATATATATATATATATATATATATATATATATATATATATATATATATATATATATATATATATATATATATATATATATATATATATATATATATATATATATATATATATATATATATATATATATATTTATCGGTAAAAGGCCGATGCCCTGTAAAATTTTATTATTATATTAAAAATTTTT
>BSBK01000467.1:1682500-1754982 GCA_027943335.1 Chamaecyparis obtusa | reverse complement strand
CATTGATCAGGGCAGGGTCCTATTTAAGATACATGTGTTTATATCATACATGTACATGCATGCATTTTCTCTAGACTTATTTTACATATATCATGTGCATGTTTATATCATATACTTATTTTTCATGTGTTACATTTTTATTTCAGACATTGAACATTTACATTTACAACACATGTTTTATCTACATTTCATATGTGTACAAGTTATGTGAATATTTACATTTACAGTAAAATGATCATTTACATTTATGTTATTTATATTCTCATGCATTCACGTTAATGTAATATAGGAAAAGTAAAATTTTCATGTCCATGTGTGTTGTGTTAAATTTATGTTCATAGTGATTAATAATATACTATGTTGATTAATATGTTAATTATGTAGATAAATATTACAATGTTAAGGTTATTAATATATTAATGATAGAAAAACAATAATAATAAACAAGAATTAATGATATAATCTTGATGTATCAAAATAATGAAATATAAATGTATCTAAAATAAACACATATACACAATGTATCTAACTAATGAAATATAACCAATTGATCTAAACTATATATATATATATATATATATATATATATATATATATATATATATATATATATATATATATATATATATATATATATATATATATATTATATATATATATATATATATATATATATATATATATATATATATATATATATATATATATATTATATATATATATATATATATATATATATATATGTCTAGTCATAGCTCAAATTATACGTATGCTCATATCAAACTCTAGTTCAAACGTATGAAAGTAAGAGCTCTACAAAAACAATTTTAGCCTAAAGCTCCTGATACATATAGTCTAGATCCTCTCTATCTTTAATTATCTCCAACAATTTTTCATGTTCTTCAATAGGAAACTTCCACTTTTTGTTGCCCACGTCCTTTTTCGGGTAATGCCTCAAATTGCAGCTTTGTGGCTATAACCAAGTGACTATAATGTAGAGCTATTTGGCCACACATGTATTCAATAAATTGAAAATTATTTTCGCCAATCTTCATTTGCTGATAATAGGTACCTGAACAATAATATTAAATTCATTAATATGTTAATAATCTAGAAAATAATTTTAATTATTAATTTAATATATACAATATATACTAATTAAGGGGATGTCTTAAGGGGATGGGATACCTTCAATAACAATTGAACCAGTTGGATATGACTGGTTATCACCATCTATAGTTACTTCTGGAAACTTGTATTTCACTTTCGTGCATCTTAGTAGATAATAATCTACACCTTCCGCATTGTCAAGATCAACAACCACAACAAAATATCACCTAGATACAAATGAATCCCATAAATTAAAAAAAATAAAAGAAATTAAATTTGAGCATCAATTGCACGATTTAAATTAAAAATTTGAATTTAACAAAACATGTACATACGAACGCACCTATAACAACTAAATTAGAAACACATTCATAATCAGTTGAATATATAGGATCATTAATGTCTATTTCACTGTCATCATCTTCATAACGAGGCATTTTGATTAACTCTTTCATATCTCATTGTGAAACATATCCATTTGCAAATTATTCTCATATTGACTCATTGCATTGTTCTAAATGCAGTCAACACAATAGCATGATTTCTCTCTTACTTGAATCAATGGAGGCTTATGGTGTCATGTAGTCATCACTTGATGTAAACTTCTAATACCAACAATTTATTGACAATTGTAAGGATTAGATTGATCAATATTTGTTACAAATATGATACATGAAATTTGCACATTTTTAGATCAACAATTATATGTACATGATAAAAGTGAAATGCACATGATGATTTTTTTTTAAATTGAATCAAGTTCAAAATATTTTACCTTTCACTTCCCAAAAATAGTGTTTGTTGTATGTTGTGTCCCGGCTAGAAAAATGAGTTTGGCGCCATTCAATAATTTTCTTTGCATTCTCTACGCTATTACCTACATAAAAGAAAGTTATCAGTTTAAAACAAGTAGTAATTAAAGAATGTACTTACACATCAAGAATACTATTTACACCATTTGTACCTACAAGTTCATGTTGGCAAAGTGCACTCTTCACACATGCTCCTGCTCCATCATACTCTCCTTTTCCATGTCCACTTTCGAAGAAGTTCTAGATAAACTTAACATTACGTCTAGCATGTTGCATGGATAAACAATTAAACATTTTTGTGGACTTAAATTGCCCTAAGATAAATTCAAGTACAAATCTACATGTACGATCATTTAATAAAACTTATCAAATTCATATACACACACACACACACACACACGAAATTAAGTGATCAAGGTGGATCTAGAGAACCTGAAAAATTCACAGTTTCAAAATCTCACAAAAATTGCACAATCACATAGAGCTCACTAACACAATCCTAACATAACTTGAATGGGCTCAAAAGGAGTCCATATGCTCAAGTTATGTGTAATCAAAGGTCCAGTCAAACAGGCAATCAGGGATCCAGTGAAAAAGGTCAAAAATCAATTATCTCAAATCCAAGAAAAATGTTGCTAAGTCGTAGTGCTCATTGTGTTGATTCTTCAACTATACTCAGTTTTAAAAATGGAGTCTATATGTGAAAGTTATGGCTGGTCAAAGTAACCCAAGAAAAGGGTTGACCAGATGGTATCAACATGATGTCAGAAGCTTGTATAGATGATGTGGCATTGTGACAATGCAAGTTTGACCAATCAAAAATTAACATGTGGCAGTCAAAAGTTGACACATGGTGGGTTGATGATGATGTGGCATCTAAGATGTATTGAATGTAGACCAATTGGATAGTGACACATGTCACAAGCTAGGCGAATAACCTTGTGCCATGTGGAACCTCCTCTCTTCAACGACAGCTTTGGTATCTATTTTCATTTGGAAAAATATGGTTAAGAGGTTCAAACTTAGAACCTCGCATAAAAATGCATGGTAATGCCTTAAAATGGAGTTCGGGAGGTTTGAACTCCCAACCATCCAAATCCAATAAAGCCTCTAAACCAAAAGACTACATGATCTCCACTTGACTAATTTTAGTGGTCGGTATATTTTGTTAAAAAAGGAATAGTAAGATGCCAAAGTGGATGAAGTGGACCTAGAGACATAGTCCCCAAGGATGAACTCTATCATCAAAGTGTTTGCATTTCTCTTTTATCTCTTTCTTATTCTCTTGATTCTTTCAATTTATTATTATCTCCTTAATGTTATTAAACACATAGTTGATTTAAGTATTTAAAGTATAAAACATTCTTGTAATTTCAACGGTTAAATACATAACCACGTAATTATTACCTAGATCAGGGAATTAAATCTATAATTGGATTAATTTGGTAAAACTTTAACATCCTTATTTATAGATCAAGTTTGGTATCATAGCCCGTTTTGCAGGAAATTGCAGGTAGTGAATGTTAACCAGGTTGAGATTAAAGCAAGGAGAAGGTACACTTGAAGAATTTAATCCAGAGATCAGTATGAGATGAGTAAATCGAAGATCAAACATGGAAGAACAAGGAGAACGTTAAAGTTTTACCAACATGGTTAAGAGGTTCGAACTTAAAACCTCACATAAAATGCATGGTAATGCCTTAAAATGGAGGTTGAGAGGTTTGAACTCCTAACCATCCAAATCTAATGAAGCCTCTAAACCAAAAGACCACATGATCTCCACTTGACTAATTTTAGTGGGTGATATGTTTTGTTAAAAAAGGAATAGTAAGATGCCAAAGCGGATGAAGTGGACCTAGAGACGTAGTCCCCAAATTGAGAAGTGGACCCAGAGACGTAGTCCCCAAGGATGAACTCTGTCATCAAAGTGTTTGCATTTCTCTTCTATCTCTTTCTTATTCTCTCGATTCTTTCAATTTATTATTATCTCCTTAATGTTATTAAACACATAGTTGACTTAAGTATTTAAAGTATAACTTTTTCTTGTAATTTCAATGGTTAAATACATAACCACACAATTACTGCCTAGATCAAGGAATTAAATATATAATTGGATTAAGTTGGTAAAACTTTAACGTCCTTGTTTATAGATCAAGTTTGGTATCATAGCTCATTTTGCAGGAAATTGTAGGTGGTGAATGTTAATCAGGTTGAGATTAAAGAAAGGAGAAGGTACACTTGAAGAATTTAATCCAGAGATTAGTGTGAGGTGAGTAAATCGAAGATCAAACATGGAAGAACAAGGAGAAGGAAAGACTCTGACTCCCAATTCTAAAATCTTTGATAATGAAGAATCATTTCACAAAATGTTCTTGGACATGAAGATGGTGATAGAAGAGTTGTACAAAGATCAACATGGAAAAAAAGAGAGAAAGGATAGAAAGAAGGAGCAATTTGAAGCATTGTCAAAAGATGACAAAGGTAAAGGAGTAGGAGGTGGTAGTGACCCTACTGAACCTTCATCTCCATCTTCTTCATCATCTTTGTCTTCTTAGTCTACTTCTTCTAAAAAGAAACAACCTGTGCAAACACCTTTGTTAAAATTGGATGTTAAATTTGAGTTGCCTATATATAATGGTGATTTAGATGCAGAAAAACTAGATAACTAGCTTAAGCAGATCAAACTGTATTGTAGGGTTCAATAGATCTTGGATGATTCTTCCAAAATCCAACTAGCCACTCTTCGAATGGGAAGTACTAATTAGTTTGGTGGGAGAGTAAGATCCATGATGATCTTTATATGCATAGTAAAATTATTTCATCTTGGCATGAGTTTACTTTTGCTTTAAAAAAACAATTTTATCCTTGGGGTTATATGCAACAACTTGTTATGGATTAAAAAAATTTAAAACAAGGTAAAAGACAATTTGTGCAAGAGTATACATAGGTGATTAGGAAGAAACCACTTGCTCTTGGTATCCCTCTTTATACACAAGAATAATTATTAAAGTATATAGGTGCATTGCATTCATATTTGAAACATACAATCATGATGTTTAGTTCATCTAACTTTAATGAAGTGTGTGTACAAACAACCCATATTGAAGTAGGTGAAAGGAACATAAGTTTCAATTCAAAGAAGAAAATTGTTCCTCATGAAGGAAACACGAAGGGTAAGAAAGTAGCTTATATGAAGAAAGAGGAAGGTGAAAACCCTACCTGTTCACATTGTCAAAAGGAAGGGCATGAGGATGTGAAGTATTGAAAATTGCATCCAGAGTTACAAACAAAGTGGTTTAAGAAGGATCATATAGGAAAGTAGAAGATTTCAATTGTTATTCAGGATCTAGGATCAAATTCTAATGATGAAACAAAGATATCAGCTATGGATTTGAAAGGTAAATCTTTCATTGGTAATGATTCTACCACTAACGTTTCATGTGTTTCTACTTCCAAAAGTCACGTTTTTCATGAAGATGGTAAAAGATGTGAACTATATCATGTAAGGGTGATTTATAAGAATATTAAACTTGATACTCTCATAGATAGTGGTTCCCAAGTGTTGGAGATTTGCCAACAAGCCAGTACGGACTGTATGTTTGTCATTGATGACAACATATGGTAAGTAGCATACATGGAAGACTTATGTAGTAAGATTTGAGTATATGTAGCATGGACACATTATTAGCATGATATCATGGACGTAAAGGTTAATTGTTAGTACAGACAGTTATGTAGCAACTTGTGTCAGCAATGTTCCTGACAAAGTTACAGGTAGTGTTTTGTGAGTATTTGTCTATACAGTCATCATGGAGCCTTGCACCTTTTGATATGTGATGAAGACATGCTAGTAATCAGTAGAAGTGAAGTTATGCAGTCGCTATTCACCAGTACCAGTTTCCTATGTTTATTCAGAAGAGTCGACATAGATTTTATTGGTACATGAGTTGTGCCTATCATATCGGTATGCGCCCTTGGATTAGTGATGAGAGAAGAGTCAAGAAGGTTTGGCTAAGAGTGCATGATGTATTTCAGCTTGAGGAGAAAGCTTCAGTTAATTTGGTAGAGTCGACAGTGTGTAGCATGCATCTACATTTATTAATATTGGACAGGTCCCAGATTGTGTTGCGTTCTTAGTAGAGCCAACATAAGTATTATTGGAATGTGTTATGGTTTCTCTAATGTGATTTCAAGGTGGTTCTAATAGGCCAAGTTGATTATATCATTTGGAGGAAAGATATTTATAGGCAGTCATTTGTGATTGCTAAGGCATAGTTCATAGTTAATTATGAAGAGCATAGTAGAGTGTGCGAAGTGTTGAGCCATCAACAAAAGGTCTATGTGACCAAGTAAAGAGTTTGTGCTATACATTGGAACTGATCCAAACAACAGGTCAAAGCGCAATTCACCAAGATCCGGATATAGTGTGTATCTGTTATTCAAAAGGTTGTAGCCTTCACCCCTTTGAGTAGTGTGCTCTCAGATAGTGCGTCCTCACCCCTAACAGGGTTAATTGTAAAAGACTCCTAACAGGGTCCGACCCTTAACCAGGTCACTGTACTAAATGCATTGTAAAGATAACTCCTAATAGGGTTAAGGATCTTCTAACAAGGATCATAATACACTAGTGCAGATTATTAGTGGGTGTCAATTTCCATCGGGGTTTTTACCTATTTGGGTATCCCCGTAACCAAAATATTGGTGTTGTGTTCAAGTGTTCTTTCATTGTGTTTATGCTTTATGTTTAAGTATACTTAATTAGATAAAGAATTGAAACTTGTAGATAATTGATTCACCCCCCCCCCCCCCCCCCCCTCTCTCAATTATCTCTTGGGACTATTCCTAACAATTGGTATCAGAGCCAAGTGCCTCAGAGAGAAAGTTTAACAACTTGAGGTTGATCAGATGGCATTCTTTAGAAAAGACAGTCCTAAGTTTGATGGAGAGAATTATCTTGATTGGAAGAACAAGATGATGACACATTTGCAATGCATTACTTTTGAAGTTTTTGAAGTGGCTATCAAAGAAGTTCAGATCCCCTCTCTAGCAGATCTTGCAAAAGATGATGCTATTAGAAAGCAGAAGGATTTGTTCCATCAGAATACAATAGCAAAAGAAACCCTTATCAGCGCCCTATCTAATAGTGAGTTTTCAGAGATAAAGAAAGTAGACACAACCTACAAGATATGGAAGCACCTAGAAGACATGTTTGAAGGAGATAAACAAACAAAGTATGTGTGCAGAAAGACATGGAAGAAAAAGTACAATACATTGGAGATGCTACCTGAAGAGAACATAAGAGCCTACAATCAAAGGATTAATGAAGCAGTTGTTGGAATCAGAAATAATGGTGGAGAAATTTCAAAAGAAGACATCATGGATAAACTAATGACTACATTGACACCAGAATATGAGAGCAAGATAAACATCCTTGATGAAACTATGCAATTTTCAGAAAACTTCAAAAGAGAAACGTGAATCAACAATATTGTTGCATTTGAGATATCAAGCTTGAAGACAAAGCCTAAAAGTGAGACAACCTTCAAAGCTTTAGTCCATGGTAATAAATCTTGGAACACCTCTGGTAATTTTGATGATGATGATGATGAAGAAAAAGCTCTAGATGATTTCATTGCTATGATTGCTAAAAGAGAAAATAAAGGGAAAGGAAAATATGAAGATCAATTACCATTCAAATGCTTTTCATGTAATAAGATTGGTCACTTTGCATCTAAGTGTCCTACAAGAGTTAAAAAGTTAAAGAATAACCACAAGCCTAAGTATACAAAGGAATGCTACTATGTTGGAGATGGAGTATCAAATGAAGAATTAGTAGAAGAAGAAATTGGATTCATTGCTCTTGAAGATGAAAATAATTCACAAGAGTTAGCACTGATTTCACAAGCTGACATCAAGACAGATTGGATCATTGACGGTGGTTGTTCACATCACATGACAAGAGACAAAGATAGATTTGTTCATTTGGACAGATACAATGGAGGCACAGTTAGATTTGGAGATAACAATCCTAAACCCATCATTGGTAGAGGAGCCATCACCTTGGATGGAAAGAATAGCACTGATGATGTTCTTTATGTTGATGGTTTAAAGCATAACCTACTAAGTGTTGGACAGTTACTTGACAAAGGTTACAGGTTGGAGTTCAATGGAAACAAGTGCATCATTAACAACAAGGAAGGAGAAATGATTGCATCAGGATCAAAGACTAAAGGTAATGTTTTTCAACTTAATCCAGAAGCAAGTTGTTTTGTTGCTAAAGTAGATGACAATTGGCTATGGCACAAAAGACTATGTCATATCAATTTTGATAATATGGTAAAGATTAGTAATGTTAAGGCAGTAAGAGACCTACCTAGCATAGAAAATCCGGTTGATACTATTTACAGGGAATGTGTGATAGGAAAGCATGTGAGAAATTCATTCAGAAGCAAGCATAATTCAGTAGAGAACAAGTTGGATCTGATTCATACAGACCTATGTGGACCAACTCAAACAAGATCATACTATGGTGAAAGGTATTTCATTTTGTTTGTAGATGATTATTCTAGAATGATGTGGGTTGCGTTCTTGAAAGATAAGTCAGAAGCATTTCAGAAGTTCAAAATATTCAAAGCTAAGGTTGAGAATGAATCTAGACTAAAGATAAAATGTCTAAGGTCGGATAGAGGAGGAGAATTCACCTCTAACAAATTCTATGAGTACTATGAAGAACATGGCATAAAAATACAGTTGAGTGCACCTAGAACCCCTCAGTAGAATGAAATTGTAGAGAGAAGGAATAAGATCATCCTTGATACCAACACACACCATCATGATTGAAGGAAAAGTTGCACACACCTATTGGAGAGATGCGGTTAATACAACAGTCTATACAATCAATAGAATACAATTAAGGCCTGGCACAGACAAGACACCTTATGAGCTATGGTTTGGTAATGTTCCCATAGTAAAATACTTCAGAATCTTTGGAAGCAAATGCTACATCAAGAGAGATGAAGCAATAGGCAAGTTTGATGCAAGAAGTGATGAAGGTATTTTCCTTGGTTACTCTACTAAAAGCAAAGCTTATAGATGTTTTAATTTGAGATTGAACAAGATCATTGAAAGTGCTCATGTTAAGATTGATGAAAAGTTTATGGTTCAAGAAAGATATCATGATTATGCACCTATGATTGAAGAAGAACCCAGACCTTCCACTAGTGAGATAGTTGTTGAAGAGATGTTTGACAGTATTGATGTATTGTTCAATGACCCTGAAACAAGTGAAGAAGAAACTCAGAAAGAAGATGAGTCAGTATCATGTAAAGTTCCAAAGTATACATCTAGATATCACTCTAAGGATGACATCATTGGTGATCAGAGCAGAAAAGTCACAACAAGATCAAAAGAAAAGAATTCAACAAGCAATGAAGCAATATGTTTACTATCTCAGATTGAACCTCTAAGTGTTGAAGATGCATGTAATGATTCAGATTGGCATGATGCTATGAAAGAAGAACTAGATCAGATTATTAAGAATGATAATTGGGAACTGGTCCCAAGACCTAGTGATAAGAATGTGATTGGAACAAAGTGGATATTCAGAAATAAGATGAATGAAGATGGCACGGTAGTAAGGAATAAAGAAAGGTTAGTATGTAAGGGATATGCGCAAAGAGAAGGTATTGATTATTCAAACACTTTTGCACTAGTGAACAGATTAGAAGCCATTAAGTTATTTTTAGCTTTTGCAACATTCAAAAACTTCAAAGTTTATTAGATGGATGTTAAGCTAGCATTCTTGAATGGAGAGCTAAAAGAAGAAGTGTACATTGAATAGCCAGAAGGATTCACCTTATCAGATAAACTCGATATGGTATGCAGATTGAAGAAAGCCCTCTATGGACTTACACAAGCCCCTAGAGCATGGTATGAGAGACTTGATGGATATCTAACAAAAATTAGATTCAAGAAAGGAGCAGCAAATTATAATCTATTCATAAGAGAGAAATCTGAAGGTCTACTACTTGTAGCTATATTTTTTGATGACATTATCTTTGGGGGTAATGAAAAACTTAGTGCAGAATTTTCTAAGGAGATGCAGAGTGAGTTTGAGATGAGCATGATTGGACCTATCAAATACTTCTTGGGATTAAATGTGCAACAAACAAAGAAAGGTATTTTCATTAATCAATCCAAATATGTGAAAGAGATATTGAAGAAGTTCAAGATGGATGATTGCAAGACAGTGGGTAAACCTATGATAACAGGATGCAAGCTTACAAAAGAAGATGATTCTCCAGTAGTAGGTACAACATTATACAAGTATATGATTGGTAAACTCATATATCTTACTCAAACTAGACCTGATATTTCTAATGCAGTTGGCATAGTTGGAAGATTTGCAGTAGAGCCTAAACAAAGTCACCTCATGGTAGTAAAGAGAATATTCAAATATTTGTAGGGCACTATAGATTATGGTCTATGGTATCCTAACTTAGATAATGTTGAGCTTCATGTTTATACAGATGCTGATTGGGCAGGATGTGTTAATGATAGAAAGAGTACATCAGGTGGAGCAGTGTTTCTTGGTGACAGACTTGTCACTTGGACAAGCAAGAAGAAGAATTGCATTTCTCAGTCAACAACAAAAGCATAGTATGTTGCAGAAGCCTTGAATTGTTCTATAATTATTTGGATCAAGTAGATGATAAAGGAATTTGGTATTCAGATCGGTTATCCTATTGTTATTCATTGTGATAGCACTAGAACTATCAACATGTTAAAGAGTCCTATGATGCATGCAAAGACAAAACACATAGAGATTAAGTATCACTTCCTTAGAGAGAAAGTGGTAGAGAAAGAAGTCAAATTGGATTATGTAAGCACAAAATAAAAACTAGAAGATATATTCACAAAGCCTTTACCAAAGGATACTTTTGAGTATCTCAGGGAGAAGCTGGGAGTAATTCCCTTCCCTGATTCTGCTTAGAGAATGTGGAAAGAGCATCAATCCTCAGGGACTGATGGATGGTTGACTACTCTACCTCAGGAGTAGTACCAGAGCTTAAATAATTTGGCACCATTTTCCATTGATGTCAAACGGGGAGTAGCATAAAGTCATGAAAAACAAGAAAAGAAACAAGAATAAAAAAAAAGATATACAGTAAGGGGGAGCATATTCAGTAATGAATGAGAAGAAAGGAGTTGTAATAGTTGATGGAGGATCCATCCTTGGGGGGGTTTTGATGAGGAAATGGAGAATGTTATAAAAGAATGTCTCATTTGAATTGGTGGTGTTTTTCATTCCATATGTTGCCATCAATGCCAAAGGGGGAGATTGTTGGAGATTTTCCAGCAAGCCAGTACTGACTGTATGTTTGTCATTGATGAAAACATATGGTAAGTAGTATGCATGGAAGACTTATGAAGTAAGATTTGAGTATATGTAGCATGGACATGTTATCAGCATGATATCATGGATGCATAGGTTAATTGTTAGTACAGACAGTTATGTAGCAGCTTGTGTCAGCAGTGTTCCTGACAGAGTTACAGACAGTGTTCTGTGAGTGTTTGTCCGTACAGTCATCATGGAGCCTTGCACCTTTTGATATGTGATGAAGACATGCTAGTGATGTTACATTCGTGAACCCAGAGTCTGATGATCAGTAGAAGTGAATTTATGCAGTTGCTATTCACCAGTAGTAGTTTCTTGTGTTTATTCAAAAGAGCCGACATAGATTTTATTGGTACAGGAGTTGCGCCTATCATATCAGTATGCACCCTTGTATTAGTGATGAGATAAGAGTCAAGAAGGTTTGGCTAAGAGTGCATGATGTATTTCAGCTTGAGGAGAAAGCTTCAGTTAATTTGGTAGAGTCGATAGTGTGTAGCGTGCATCTACATTTATTAATATTGGACAGGTCCCAAATTGTGTTGTGTGCTTAGTAGAGCTGACATAAGTATTATTGGAATGTGTTATGGTTTCTCTAATGTGATTTCAAGGTGGTTCTAATAGGCCAACTTGATTATATCATTTGGAGGAAAGATATTTATAGGCAGTCATTTGTGATTGCTAAGGCATGGTTCAGAGTTAATTATGAAGAGCAGAGTAGAGTGTGCAAAGTGTTGAGCCATCAGTAGAAGGTCTATGTGACCAAGTAAAGAGTTTGTGCTATACATTAGAACTGATCCAGATAGCAGGTCAAAGCACAGTTCACCAAGATCCAGACATAGTGTGTATCTGTTATTCAGAAGGTTGTATCCTTCACCCCTTTGAGCAATGTGCTCTCGGACAGTGCATCCTCACCCCTAACAAGGTTAATTGTAAAAGACTCCTAATAGGGTCCGAGCCTTGACCAGGTCACTTTACTAAATGCATTGTAAAGACAACTTCTAATAGGGTTAAGGATCTTCTAACAAGGATCATAATACACTAGTGTAGATTATTAGTGGGTGTCAATTCCCACTGGGGTTTTTACCTATCTGGGTTTCCTCGTAACCAAAATATTGGTGTTGTGTTCAAGTGTTCTTTCATTGTGTTTATGCTTTATGTTTAAGTATACTTAAATGGATAAAGAATTGAAACTTGTAGATAACTGATTCCCCGCCCCCTTCTCAGTTATCTCTTGGGACTATTATTAACACTAAGTTAATCTAATTTCAGAGGAAATTGCTAAACTATTGGGATTAGAAACTAAGCCACATAAGAGACCTTATCCATTAGGTTGGGTGTGCAATGATAACAGATTATGAATAATAAAGCAAAGTAAGTTAAGATTTGCAATAACATCTTCTATAGGGAGCATAATAGGTATCATTTGTTTAAGGATGGAATTGAGTACATTGTAAAAAAATCATCACATGAAGAATGATGGATCAATTGTAAACACATAACATTTGAAAATGATTTTAAATGCAAGCAATAAACTGAATCTCATGTTTTCTGCAACTAGTGCGGATCAGATGCAAGCAAAATCAAGTCTTCAACTAGTGATGGTAACAAAAGGTTTGAATGATTCACTTTCGAATGATGTTTTTGAACAAGAGATCTAGAGAGTTGATATTTTTCCTTTTTCATCAGTTTATTCAATGTTGTTGCTTCTTTTTCTAATAGTTGGTACTATGAGCGTAATTGATGTAACAATGAATAATGGTGGATGTATAATTGATTGTTTCAGTAGTGCTATCACATTTTTCATTGTGTTTATAATGAGTCAGATATTCAGAACTCCAACAGGTTGTACAAATGATACTGGACAAGTGAGGTGAATATGCCCTAACTTAAAGTGTATGTAAAATAGAATTTTGGAGGTCCAAAAGCTTCTCAGTGTATGAAAATACCCCTCCTTTTATACAATAAAAATGTCTAAATTAGAACTTTAAAAAAGAACTTGAAAAATTCACAGTCTCAAAATCTCACAAAAAATTACATAGTCACATAGAGCTCACTGATATAGTCTTAATGCAACTTGAACAGGCTCAAAAGGAGTCCATATGTTCAAGTTATGTTGAGTAAAAAGTCTAGTCAAATAGGCAAATTAGGGGGACAGTGAAAAAGGTCAAAAATCAATTATCTCAAATCCAACAAACAATGATTCCAAGTCATAGTGCTCATTGCATTGATTCCAAAACTATATTCGGTTTCAAAAATGGAGTTCGTATGTGAAAATTATGGTCGGTCAAAGTTACCTAGGAAAAGGGTTGACCAGATGACATCAACATGACATCAAAAGCTTGTATAGATGAAGTGGCATTCTAAATATGCAAGTTTAACCAATCAAAAATTGATATGTGGCAGTAAAAAAATTGACACATGGCAGGTTGATGATGATGTGGCATCTAAGAGGCATTGGATGCATACCAATTGGCTAGTGACACATGTCACAAGCCAGGCGGATAACCTTTTTCATGTGGTACCTCCTCTATTGTTGAACCATGCAAGATTCTTGGGATAAGATTTCGGCAATATTGTTTAAAAAATGCATGGTAATGCCTTAAAATGGAGGTCGAGAGGTTTGAACTCCCAACAACCAAAATCCAATAAAGTCTCTAAACTAGCAAACCATGTGATCTCTGCTTTAATAATTTTAGCGGGTGGTATGTTCTGTTAAAAAAGGAATAGTAAGATGCCAAAGTGGGAGTTGGGTGGTTGGAACCCCCAACCTCCCATTTTCTAAAAAGTCTTTCCATTGTTGCACCATGGTCACCATTTGAAATTATTATTGGCGTTATTTTATTTAACGAGTATTAAATCGACAACCTTATTTAATAAGGTTTATTATTATTAAAGAAACCCCCAACATAGCAGGTGGAAACAAATGGCCAAAATTGTTAAAGGGGTTTTTTGTTATAAAATTTGTTAAAGGGGTTATTATGGGTTTACTCCTAATTTAGACATTTTTATTGTATAAAAGGAGGGGTATTTTCCTTGGGAGAACAATTAGCCTTAGAGGAGATTTTTTGGAGAAATTTTTGGGAAGAATTATAGTAGAAAGGAATTCTTTGTGTGAGAGATTACAAGGTGTTATTATACACCAAAAATTGTAAAATAAAAAGAGAGACTGTGAATGAGGTTAAGCTTGGATGTTGTAATAAGACATGTTTTGCCTGGTGATATTAATAAAGCCGTCTGCAAATTGAGAAGTGGAACCAGAGATGTAGTCCCCAAGGAAGAACTTCATCATCAAAGTGTTTTTATTTCTCTTCTATCTCTTTCTTATTCTCTCAATTATTTGAATTTATTATTCTCTCATTAATTTTATTAAACACATAGTTGATTTAAGTATTTAAAGTATAACTCTTTCTTGTAATTTCAATGATTAAATACATAACTACACAATTATTGTCTAGATCAGGGAATTAAATATGTAATTAGATTAAGTTGGTAAAACTTTAACATCCTAGTTTACAAATAATTAAGTAAAGAACATGTACACTTACTTGCACAACCATTAGACCAAATCTAGTGTTGTGAAGTATTTATCCCATGATTCACAAGATCTTCAAAAAATATTGCAAAACAATGAGCTACACAACTCCTATCATGAACCCTATCATTGCTGATATAAAAATAAACCTCCTTGATGATAATGCGTTCATCTGGATCAATAATTTCTACCCCATCAAAATCAAATTGAGTGTGTCTATAGGTAACTTGTAAAAATATTGCAACTTGACTAGAATGATAATATTGAGCTTGAAGTTCCAACTAAGGGGAAAATGTATAGTTCTCAAAGAAATCTGCAATTGAAATAATACATCCAGGTGGAATTTTTTTTTTTGAATCACAAAACTGTTTAGCTTGCCATCTTGCACCATGACAATGTTCGATATGTGGATAAATCATAGTATGAAATTTGTTCGTAAACTCAAGGTATGGAAATTCACTCTACTTTAATGCAATTTTTTTAGATTCATCTCTTGTCTTAATTCGATATGTTTCATACTCAAATTTCTTCCACAAAAATGGCATTAAAATATCAATATTCTCTATTTGATATAGAATTTTTTGCAAATATCCATAATAAATGCATACACTTTTTATGCATTGTACATTGAATTCATCTGAATCTTCTAATTTATTACATAAAATTGACTTCACAAATTATGTCGTACTTCCAGGGATGACCATATTTATCTTAAGTGTTTCCATAATTTTTTTATATGATTGCACTTGTATAGATGAAACTCAACATGATTTCGACAACAACATATTTCACGCACCTTACTTATGCATACAAAACATAGGTGCAACCTCTCAAACACTCTCTGACAAATTATCACATTTGGAAATTCTTGCTTGAAAGCTTCAAGAAGTTCACTTTGTGTTGTATTTGCAAATTGTTTAGGATGTGTAATTTTCATACGGGTCTTTTCATCGAACATCTGTATAATGTCCCTTCTATTGGGAGAAACACGAGAGTGGTTGGTCTAATATTCAATAACCTGTCTTCTTACATCTTCATAAATTTTAAATTTTCAAGGAACCCTACAAATATTTACCTAATTATTTTCATCCAACATATTTCTCCTCCTGATATATCTTTGAACAGTTCTTAGATAGATACATTGAGTAATTTAGAAATTGCTCCAACTTTCTTTCTCTATGAAAAATTCTTACTAGAAATCATAGTCACCAATGATCTACGTGTAACCCTAAAATCAACTCCTCGACTTGTGTTATCAATAGCATTCAATGCATCTATCAAATTTTGAATTATTGTTTCTTTTACATGACCTCTTGAGCTTTTCTTAATATTGACACCCAGCAAATCCAAAACATGACTTATTTCTCTTTTCTTGAATAACCTAGTGCAAATAATTGTGCTCTTCCAAGAAAATTTTTATTTTCAAAATATTCCTCCCACATGTTTTTGAGATGTAGTTTAATTGTGCTTTCAGGTACCATGTTTTCAGATGAAATTTGACTAAACAAAGAAGCTTCATCCATCTCCATCAAAATTTCTAAGCCAAAAGCAATATTTCTAGATCAACTACCACTTTCTGGAACTTCAACACGTTGTTCCTCAACATCAACAAGTTCTTCTTCAACTTCAATTAGTTACTCTTGAATACGTTTTGTCCATCCTTTCATCTTGTCATCCCTTTTCTAATCATACCATTTTGATCTATTTATTTGATTTCCCATTGCACAAAAAACTAAAATTGAGAGTTTCAATTCACCTGCATACAAAAAACTAGATATAATACAAAACATAAAAGAATCATTAAAAAACATTATAAATTCATAAACCTAACTAATTGAATAATTTTCTTAATAAAAAAAACCTAAAAAAACAAACATAAAATCAACTAACTAAATAAATTGTACCTCCTCGCTCATAACTTCATCCTTGACCACACATAAACAAATCCAAAAAAATGATTTAAATAAAAAACCAATTTATAATTCATAATTTTATATTTTTTTAATTATAAAACCAAAAAAATACTCATATATATGAGCCTCAAGGGGTTTGGTCACCAATGTGACTTGTCAGGTCGACTCCCATATCGGTTGAACATGGTTCAATCGAATGAGATTCAACTGAAACTGCTTATTTGGCATCCTATGTGGAAGCCAAATCATCAAATTTTGCAGAATTGTAGAATTTCAGACTTTTGCGACCAATTTCAAGATCAAGAATCAAGTTTCTGAAAAAACAAAAAAATACCCTATTGTAGAGCTCAGAGTCAGGATTGTGATCATATAAATTTTATTGAGTTTCGACTAGATCTAATATATTATAATTGC
This sequence comes from Chamaecyparis obtusa, assembly GCA_027943335.1. Taxonomy (NCBI): domain Eukaryota; kingdom Viridiplantae; phylum Streptophyta; class Pinopsida; order Cupressales; family Cupressaceae; genus Chamaecyparis; species Chamaecyparis obtusa. The sequence continues at coordinate 1,737,804 of BSBK01000467.1, read as the reverse complement.
AAGATATTGCAAGTAGCTATTTTAACATTCGAGAAGATGCTCATTCAGAAAAAGAAAAAAAACTAGATGATATCAAATTTTTTTTAAAACTTTATATTGCACTAGAGCAGAGAGTCATCTTCAATAATATATACATTTTTCTTTTATTGGCATAGATTTGATAGGGAAAATATGGTGGGAGACAAAAATAATCGATTTCGGACAAGTCTAACTTTGAATAGTTATGACGGACAAAATATACACTGTAGACCAATCTTTTTTTTATGCACTAGCTATATATGTTGTCTAAAAGATATTTTAAAATCAGATGAAAAAACCTTTATTTACATATAGTTTTGTGGTGGGAACTAGACCCCCTGATTTGTACTATTTTTCAACAACTCAAAAATAGACATTAAATTTTTTTTAAAAATCTATCAATTTAAAACATTTTCTTTTTAAAGGCACAAACTTTATCCATTTCTACATATTTCATTAGTCTACATCATCTTCAAATTCCAAACACAAATATCACTTTTATGTCATTTAAGTTTAACAGTTTTGATGTTGTTAACTTTTTCCTTTGTAAAAGGGTGACACGGTATTGTACTTTTACTCTTTCATTAAATTGGATCTTTACTCCTCAATTGATTATTTAATCATTTTTGGAAAGGAATTTGCAAAGTTATTTGAAATTGTTGAAATTGTTTCCTCACTTTGCATTGGTATGTGTTGGACTAATGTTTATGGAAGGAGAATGCAAAGGAGCTAAAGCAATTGCTTAGCTAACTAAAAATTACTAAACAAAAGCCTAAAAAATGTACCTAGCCTTTGCTAGCTACGAATTGAGGTAATCCTAAAACCTTAAGTATTTTCTTAAATTGTGGCGTTCAATTCAAATCTAGCCTAACTAGAAAAGAAAATTGGAGTCTTAAGTGAGGCATTAGGGATATGCTCTTCACATTTTGGTGAATCAAACTCCTAGATGTGCCAAATTTGAGAGGAAAAAAAGCTAAGGAATTAACCAAACACTTTAAAAAATCCTTCTTGTTTGTGGACGAAAGTGCTAAGTATATGCTTTTTACCTTTTGGTGAATCAAAAAGCCAATCATACTCTAATCCCCCTAGATTAAAAGGCTTGGGAAAGAACAATGCTAAATGTGTTTGTGAAGTGAAGCAATATGGATATGCTCTTCACCTTTTGGTGAATCAAACTCCCAGACTTTTTTTCACTTAGATTTCTCATTTTCATATGCACATGCTATAACTTTAGTGGGCCTACCTCTCGAGAACATGCCTTAGTGAGGCCGGTGAGAGGGATGACCCAAAGTAGGAATAAGGTGAAGCCAACCTATTCCACCCACTATAAATAAAGGCCTCAGTTAAGTTGAAAAACTTAGAGGGTGAAAATATCAAATGCTTAGACTTGTAGGGCTATAGGCCTCAATCGTGTGTGTGCGACTGTGTGTGCCTTGTATGATTCATTTGATATTTTTTGTTTGGAACCCAAACTAAACACCTAATTAATCTAGCAATGCCTACCTTTAGAGTTGTGTGTAAAAGACAAATGTGACCTTAGGTAGATTGCATGAAGTGGCTTATTGTGAAAGACCCGTGTAAATGCTCGTAAACATGAACTTTTGTGTTTAGAGGTTAAGGGTAAAAGGCAATTATTTTTGAGCTTATTATGGTTGATGATACATGTTTACAAGAAGAAGATATTCATTCAAATATGATAATCAACTTAAATTTTTAAAAAATCAATCTATTAGAGACTAAAATAATAAAGCATAATTCCTTGATATATCCTGTGACGCGTATGCAAACTCCTGTAATGCATTTGAAAAATTCTGCAACACATTCAAAAAGATTTTCCATGCATTTGAGAATAGAAGTAACACATACCAACATTCTTTTGGCACATTTAAACAATCAAATAACTCTTTTCAACAACAAAATAATGCGTAATCCTTTTCCAGTCAGCATGTACAAGTGTCTCTATGATGTGTACTAGACATGTCTTAACACGTACAAAACAAAAACTCAAAACAATGAGCATCTCCTAGTCCGCCAGTTAAAAATTGAAGACATTTTCAAATACCCTTTACAGAGTTATGTATGTTCAAAACAAAAACCAGGTCAGATCCTTACAATTTCATACTGTCAACAAAAATTCAAAGGATTGGTATTGAAAAGGTTTAAATCTCAAGATTTTGATTCTTGTTAATGTCGATCTTCACTAGGTACCATCGTATTAAGATATCTTTGCAAGAAGACAAGACATACCTTAGACAAGGAATCACATACAAAGACAAAAGCCCACAATCTATTTTTCTACCATTTGACAAAGAACAAGAACAAGAGGATAATATCCCTAATCTATTTGAATAAAGAATCAATCCCATGGCAGAAAATAATAACAATTATGATCAAGATCAAAACTGAAATAAAGCAAACCAAGATCAAAATAGCTATAGACATCAAGATGAAGAAGCAACTGAATAGAGGGTTGATGAGGCAACCCAAGATCCCTTGTTCCTCAAAGTCATGGAATTTTTTTTGGAAAGGGATAAAGAAAGGCATTTCTTAAAATTAGCTCAATTAGGAGTTAAGCTTCCTCATGATTATGACACATAAACCTTAAAGAAGGATGAAGAAGAAGAAAATCCAATTGGAGTGATGAAAAAACAACTTAAACTATTTCAAACCCAAGTCATTAACATGAAGAAGACAACAGCTCCTAAACAATTTTCAATTGAAGCCATATGCTCGTTCCCCTTTGACAAAAGTTTGATCATGGTACCTTTTCCCCCAAATGTGATCTTTCCATGGCTTGACAAGTATATTGGTAAATCAGACCCACAAGACCATTTGAGAGAATTATGTGCCTTAAGTATTGAGTTCATGCACGACACAAATTATTTAATGAGATTATTCCCTAGAAGCCTTGGAGGGAAAGCAATGGAGTTGTTTTCAAAAATACCCCTGGGTATAAAAATGTTTGAAGAGTTAGCCTCCAAGTTTGTAACACATTATTCCTACAATATTGAGCATGAAGTCACCATGCTAAATCTATGCAATACCAAACAAAGAGATGGTGGGTCCTTCTTAAGCTTCTTACAAAGATGGAGAGCAATTTTTTCCTGTTATCCTAGAAGTGAACCCGAGAATGAGAAAATTGATGTTTTCGTGAACATTCTAAATATGGAGATGAACTATTGATTACAACTCCAATGTCCACCCACTTTCAAGAAAATAATTGAAAATGGGATCAAAATAGAGGAAGTTTTAGAGATAAAAGGAGAAATAAGGCTTTACAAAGAAAATAAGAGTTTCTCTAACATTAATAATAATTTTAACAACAACAAGGTTGCCAATAATAACAATGAAAAACCTAGGTTTTGTCTAAAGAATACCAATAAAAACCTTGTGAATGATGGGGTTGTAGAGGAAAAAATCCTTAAAGTCACTCCCTTTAACTTATCAAATGGGTCCAATCAAAACAACAATGTCAATCAAACAACCAAGACCCCTTTCAACAATAATAACAACAATTCGTTCAACAATCAAGGAACCAACAAACCAAGACTTTTCTTTAATTCAAACCAAAGAAGGAAGTGTTGGAAACTACAATTGTTATATTGTTATTGATGTCAAACCTTAACTGGTAAGACAATTTCTATCTAGGAGAGTACCATATCTTTTGATTAGTGAAGAGGATGTGAATTGAGGAGATAACAAGAGGACCTAAGGAAAAGTTGAGTTATGTGATACTTCAATGAGTGCTTGATTATTTGGCACATTAACATTGTAATGTGTTGTTTATCTTTAACACTGAGTGAAGAAGAAAGACAGGAAAATAGGCTTAATCGAGAAAAAGTGAAGAAATATAGTTTAAGCTGAGTGATGTTAGTGTCGACCGAGCACCAGTATATGTCGGGTAAATCTAGTGTCGATCGAACATCAGTAATTGCCAAGCAACAGACAATTACCGAGCAAAGATAGTGTTTGCCGAGAAAGAAAGTTTTAGCGATGACTGAGTTATCCAATAATGACCGAGGAGATGAACACAATATTGACCGAGTGTCAATAATTTACATTTTGAGAAAGAATTGAGAATCTTAGCCGACATAGTTGAATTCTTGGGATATGTAAAATGTGTTGAAATTATTAATAAATTGTATGGAGCATTTAATACATGGTATAAAAATTTCTTAGTATTTCAAAGAGGAGTTTGAAGATGTATCTAGAAGGATAAGAAGGAGAACATAATGATGGAAGGATTCGATGAATCTGGCCTAAATCTAAGATCTACGGAAGAGATTAAGCGGCAAAAGATTAATCTACTTGATCAAGGAGGTATAAGAATGACCTAATTGTGAGGTTACAATAGAGAGAAGAGGTTGATGTTATTGAATGATGAGTCTAAGAAAAATGTTGAAGGTGAAGCTGTGAAGAGCTGAAAAGAGTTATGGTGATTGCTTAAAGAGAATTCCAAGAAGATTGGAGATGGAGATGGAAATGAAGGTCACTCAATAAATCAACATATGAGCGAATTGAATCTATATTTGCAACGTGAGTTGTATATTTTCAGATCAAAACCTATTGTTACTTTCTGACCATTGTATCAGTCTAAATCCTTTAATCAAGGTTGACCTAACAATCATTGTATAAATCCTTTAACCAAGGTGACATGATGATGGAATGTTCTTAAGCCCTCTAACAAGGCCACTCTTGATAGGGTGTTTTTAAATCCTTTAACTATGTCACACCTAACAATGTGTATTCTAAACCTTTAACATGATTGGCTTCTCACAGAGCTCACTTCAGAAGAGTGAAAATCAATAGCATGTTACAAAGTGGTTTTTTCTGAATTGGGTTTCCACTATAAATCCCGGTGTTATATTTGTGTGAATGTTATTTGATGTGAATGATGTTGAAAGTATGATATTCTGCAAGTTAATTACTTTAGGACAGTGGACAGCAAGTTTTATGCTATAGAGACCGAGTTGAATATTGATTAGATCTAAGTTTGTTGAAGAGCTAGAAAGTTGAATTGGTACATCTGGACTTGAGGATAACTGATTCACCCCCCTCTCAGTTATTCTAAAATCATTCTAACAAGAAGTTCACACCCTTGGGTGAACCCCTAAAAAATGCACTAAGAACCCTTATCTCTAACAAACTCCTTGTTCTACTAGAGGCAAAACCTTATGAACCGCAAGTTAAGCCTTCATGGTGGAATGATGCCCATCATTGTGAATATCATAGAAATAAAGGGAATAAAAAAAATGAGTGCATGCGATTGAAACACATGGTTCAAGACTTGATAGATGATGGTATGATCAAGGTGGATAGTCCTCAAAATAATGAGGATCATATAACATTCAAAAATAATTTCTTTAATCACGAGAAAGATGAACCTTCAAATTCTCAACAAAACAATATAAGAGGCCATGAAAAGGTAGAATTTTCCCAGAACTATGATAATACCATCAATAATTGGTCAGAATATGAAAACATTATCAATGTCATTGTGTTCAAAGATAAACAAGAAAAAGAAACCTCCATTGTTGTAATTAGGGTGCAAGCTTCAAAGGTTACATTACAAGGGACTGCCCCTAAAACCACTTTTCCTACTCAATCATCCTCTTTTCTGAGACAATAAAACCTTATGGACCAACACCAAAGGAAACTAGCACAAATATCAATCTTGGAGTTGTTAAAACTTTCCCCAACACACAAATAAATATTGGAAAAGGCTCTTGTTGAGACTACATTCCTAATGACTTGGATGTTGATAGATTTCAAAACATGGTTGGACACCTCATTGCCTATCTTTTTTTGAGAAAGATGATATGTCCCTAAACCATCCCAAAAATATTCCATTGCATATATAAGTCTTGATACATAAACACCATGTCAAAAGAGTCCAAATTGATGGTGGTGCTAGCCTAAATATTTGCATTTTGAACCTTGTGAAAGCTCTAGGATATTCCAAGAATGTCGTGGATCCAAAAAGAAAATATTTACTATCTAAATAACCCGATCTGGATTACTTAGTCCTAGGATTTAGACTAGAGGTTTTATTTGCTCCATTCTTTCCTACTGGTGCCTGCAGTGAATGGAGCAAATATGTACTCTTTTAAAAAATAGATTTTTAATAAAATATATGGCCTTGGCCTTTTATTGATCAAAAAAAGAAAAAAGAAAAATTATCATTAAAGCATATGATGATGAGGAAAGATCTTCAAAAGGAATGGTTATTCTTCCCATTACAGTGGGTCTAATCCAAAAGGAAATAATTTTCCAATTTCTTAATAAAAAAATTGACATATAACATTTTGCGAAGAAGGCCATGGATCACGAAATGCAAGCAGTGCCTTCAACATATCACCAATGTCTAAAGTTTCCTTAAATGGGTCAAGAAATAACTGTGGGTGGAGATTTAAATCCATTAGATTATTGTAACAACATCAAACCTGTGAATGACTCATTGGTCCCACATAATAGCAAAGGAACTACATCAAACATATTCAAAGAAACAACTCAAGAACAAGGTTCTAGTTCTAATCCCACAAAAAAAGGAAAAGAAAAAATGGAAGAAAAAAATACTCTTGTTGATTCAAATCAAGAAAGCACTAACTTACCTTCATCGACTAAGAGAAAAGATAAAGTTAGTCTTTTAGATTCAAAAGAGAAAGACAAAAAGAATGCTAGCCCAAGTGTTTCACAACAAGAAGAGGAAAATTTAAAATCCCCTAAAATTAAAAAAGAAGCCAAAGAAAAACATTATCAAAAGAGGGATAAAATAATGATTTTTTTTAGAACCAATGAAAAAGCAAGCAAAAAGGTGTGGAAGAATATTCCTTGTCAATGATGGACTTACCTCTTTCACCTAGATCACATGGAAAACCATCTAGTTCTCATCCTCCTAAGAAATACAATGAACATTTTGTAAGAGATACTACTTCTTCACCCATAGAAGAGGATTATAATAAGATCTTAAAATGACTTTATAAAGAGGAATAATCATCAAGTTCAAACCAAGCACCAAGTTCAAATGAAGAAAGGGTTCAAAATATCAGTATTCGTACACATCAATATGGTAAAGGTTATCAAATAATGCAAAAGATGGGTTCCAAATGAAAGGGACCCTTAGGAAGGAAAAATGAAGGCTTGTTGGAACCAATAGGAACAATTTGGAGAGATAGCAAGGAAAAATCAAGACTAGGTTACCTAGAGCAAGGGTATACTAAAAAGAATTATCCAAAATTCTATGAATAAATATTACAATTAAATTCTCAAAGTGATGAAGATTATAATGAATGGGAATGAGATTTTTTTTTTGAAGATTCTTTCCATGAAAAGAGGATGTGATTCATACCTATTCTTCTATCTTTATCACAAGTACAATATCAAGTTCAAATCAAGAAATAAGTTCCAATCAAAGACCTAGTACTAGTCAATAATCAAGTCAAGGATCAAATTATAATCAAGGACCTAGTAATAATCGAGAACCAACTTTAAGGCAAGAATCAAATGGATCTCAGTGGGTAGGAGAACCATGGATACCTTCATGGTTAGGAGATTCTAATGTTAGGTTTGACCTCCAACATTTTTATCCTCAAGAAACCCAAGAGGACTTGAGTGAGGATTATTTTGATCTGATTTATATAGAACACCTTGAACAAGCACATGTCATATATTTCAATCATACAATGTATGAACCTTATAATTAATTCATGTCCTTAAATCCTACAAATTTGAACCCACTTAATGATTCCTTACCCCTTATACATCCTGAACTAGTTGATTGGGATTTAATTGAGCCAAATGACATACCCATGTTTCCAAATGATGATTCATTGAAATTTTACTTAAATGGAGTTGAATCCTTTTCCACCAATGAAACCTATCAAGGAGAAATAAGGGGGGAAGTATCCAATCTCTTAGTCACAAAAAATAATAATAAAGAAAAAATCAAAAGGTCTAGTGGTGAAAACCACAATATGGCAGTAGTAGACCAAGAAAAAGTAAAAATAAAAGACATTTCTGAAAGTGAAAACCCAACTGTGGCACCTAAGGAAGAGATATTGGAAACTTTATGAAAGAATTATGAGGAAATATCTTCTATTTGGATTGAACCCACATAAAAAGTCAATATCAGTACAAAATCAGAGCCAAAGATCATTAACCTTGCAGTATCATTAACACCCGAAGAAAGAGAATAATTCATGGCATTATTTAAAGAAAAAAAAGTGAATTTTGCATGGTCTTATGTGGATATGCTAGGGCTAGATCCTAATATCATTATGCACCATTTGAACACTAAGATAGGATTCAAATTGGTCAAACAGAAACTAAGGAAAATGCATCCTCACATCGCATTACTAGTCAAGGTCGAATTGGAAAAGTTGTTGAAGGTTGGTTTTATAAGAAGTATTACCTACATTGAATGGATATCCAATATTGTACTAGTCTCCAAGACTAACAAATCATTCAGATTGTGTACGGACTTTAGTGATCTTAACTTAGCGTGTCCTAAAGATGACTTTCCACTACCAAGCATTGATGCTATAGTAGATCTGACAACATGACATTCTATGTTTTTCCTCATGGATGGATTCAACAGATACAATCAAATCAAAATTTATCCTGAGGACCAAGACAAGACTTCTTTTACATGTTCTTTGGGAACCTTTTGTTGGAATGTGATGCCCTTCAGTCCCAAGAATGCCATAGTGATCTATCAAAGAGCCATTACTATAATTTTTCATGATACGATGCACAAGTTTCTAAGAGACTATGTTGATGACATCTTGGCCAAATCAAACACAATAAAAGAGCACTTACAAATTTTGGAGATCTTTATAAGACTAGAGCAATTCAAAGTAAGGTTAAATCCTAAAAAGTGTGCATTTTGCATGCAATTCATAAAGTTACATGGCTACATAGTATCTACAAAAGGTATTGAGGTAGACCTCACAAAAGTCAAGGCAATAATCGAAATGGGAGCACCAAGAAACATAAGTCAAATGAGGTCACTTCGAGGAAGGCTACAATCCATAAGAATATTCATTTCTCAATTGGCCAAAAATTGTCATTCTTTTACTCAACTTATTCACAAAGACATTACTTTCAAGTGGGACAATCAATGTGTGGAATTCTTTTCACTCTTGAAGAAATATTTCATGAACCCACCCATATTGATGCCACCTATCAAATGCAAGCCATTACTCCTATACATTTTAGAAATAAATAAATCATTAGGTGCTTTATTGGCTCAAGAAGATGAGAATGGCAAAGAGAAGGCAATTTATTACATCAGTAGGACCTTGGTCAAGTATGAGTTAAACTACAGTTTCATTGAAAGGGCAAGCCTAGTTGTGGTCTTTTCTTCACAAAAAATACATCACTACATGTTGGCACATAAGATTCGACTCATAGCTAATATTGATCCTTTGAAATATCTACTAAGTAAAACAGCCCTAACGGGAAGATTGGAAAAATGGGTCATGGTGTTGAGCAAATTTGAAATCGAATATGTAGATAGAAAAGAAATACAAGGTCAAGTAATAGCTGATCAATTGACAGAGGCTCCTTTGATATATATGAACATCCTATACAAGTAGAATTCTCGGATGAAAAAATTATATACATTGAAGCTAAGACATGGAAGGCCTACTTTGATGGATCCTACAAACAACATGGCTTGAGGGCAGGTATTCTACTAATCACACCTCAAGTATATAATATTCTAATGTCATATAAACTTATCTTGTTATATTATGGTGATTGATCATGAGGGAAGTACTGTACACTTTTCCCCCTCCCTCGCCGGGGTTCGGGCCGACACGTTATAACCCTAAAGTGGCAAAAATAAGCTTATATAAAATAGCTTAGGGTTAGGGATTTCATTATGATGTATGTTTTAGTAGCTTCTTGCGGCGATTTTAAGTTGTAAGGGATTGTAGATTGTAATCAGTTTGTAATCCCTGGATAATAATAATATTGGACTCGTTGTTGGTGGATGTAGCCCAAGGATTGGGTGAACCACGTTAATTCCTTGTCTTGTGTTCTCTTTCTGTGTGGTTTATTAATTTCTGATATTGGTTATATTTGCATGTAACTGTTATTTCTATCTTGTTAATCCTAACATATCTTTCCATACACAAACCACAATTTTGAATATGAATCTCTTGTCATAGGCATAAATATGGCCCTAGAATGGAAAGTGATAGAACTACAAGTGTATGGTGACTCTCAACTTGTGATAAATCAAATCAACGAGGACTACCAAATAAGAGATGACAAGTTACACTAGTACAATTTGCACCTTTGTTTGATGGACTATTGGTCAAAGTTTCTACCCAAATGGGTCGAATACTCGACCAACTGATTGGTCGCTATTTTCGTCATCGAAATATCGATATATATCTTTAATCATAGAATGTTCGATGCCAATCTTGGTTGAAAACAACATTGGCAAGTGGTGGTATATTAGTCAAAAATTCAACCAAAGTTGGTCGAAATGCTTGGCCTATCCGACCAGGATGCGAAAACCACGACATTCATATTTCAACCAAATTGCATCACAATATAGACCAATATTGGTCAAAATATTTGGCCGCTCCGACCAGGATGCCAAACCCACGACACCATAGTTTGACGCAAAATGGTCGATTATTAGACCAAACTAGGTCAGAGTTTTGACGCAGGTTAGTCGAACCATCAACTACGGTTAGTCAAAATTTTGACTAAATATGGAATGTTTAAAAAAATTGAATGAAGATAAATATTCAGACTAATCACCAACGACATCCTGATCAGTGATTAGTCTAGATATTTATCTTCAGGTGTCCACACTCATTCTGCTGCTTGTTGCTAGTGGGTCCCTCCTCATTCTATTTTCGAGACTGCTTTGGGCTTTAGCAATCCATCTGCTTGTTGGGGATGCTAGTGGTGCTACGGATAGAGTCCTTAACCAATCCTTAACCTGATGAGTCCTCACGTTATCAAATTTTCAAGTCTTTCTTGAGAAAATCACCCGTCTCAAAGGATGTGGACCTAATGGCACTGGCCCGTTATACCCAAGGATTCATTGGAGCCGATATTACAAAGATTTTTCAGCGGGCTTGCAAGTATGCTATTAGAGAAAATATTGAGAAGGCAAGTTTCAATTGTGGTGGCTTTTGCAAACTAGATTTGGTTATGAATTTCTTAATGCTTTTATTTGAACTGGCGTGTTAGAATTTTACATTTTTTTATTCAATTTTCCTCAACTTGTATCTTATTATTTCAATTTGTCATGTTCTCTTTCCTCTGCACTTTTACAGGATATTAAACGTGAAAGAAAAAGAAGTGAGAACCCCGAGGCAATGGATGAGGATGATAGTGATGAGGTAGCTGAAATAAAGGCTGCTCATTTTGAGCAGTCGATGAAATATGCCCGAAGAAGTGTTAGTGATGTTGATATTCAGAAGTATCAAGCCTTTGCACAAAATCTACAGCAATCTCGAGGCTTTGGTTCTGAATTTTGATTTTCACATAGACCTGCTGGTGCTTCAGATGTATTTAATATAGCAAATAATAAAGATGATGATGAATTATACAGGTTGCACATTTACATCCACATCTGATATAAAATTTATTATTATAAAGTCTTGTTATGGAAATCTATTTTATATTAGTCTATATTATTCTGAAGCCTTGTTATAGAAATATGTTTTATATTAATCCTCAAAATTAGTTAGCAAATCTTCTTCTTTCTTTCTAAATTCATGAATGATTCTATTTTTCTGCAGTAAATAGCATACATAATAGATAAACATGAAATCAACAACAAATATCTACCTCTAAATACAACTCCAAATGAATGAATAAAAGAAGAACATGATAATGTTGATTGGGTATCCAGTAAATTAAACAATTTAATCATGCAAATAGATGTGGATAGTGCACATCATAGTGATGAAGAAATAATGCTAGTAGGGCAGTGACATACAAAGAGACTGGCTTAAGAGGGAACATAGATCAGACCATGACATGCATACAAGGATAATAAATAATTATAGTATGTTCAACTAGAGATAAGAGATCAACTAAGGCACCTACATGAAACAATCATATATCAAGTGCAATGACATGATCAGGAGATGGTTTAATCATTAAGAGTCACAACTACCAAGAAATAGAGCATCATGATTACATATGGAGAAGCCATCAAAAGTGCACTATAAATGAACAAAAATAACTAGAGGATAAAAGAGATATTACAGGTTTGCATCACACATGCTTAAGGCAAAAGTTTCTAATACAACTAAAGAGAGTAATTAATATGGAAATTGAATAAAATGTAAGCAACATATGGCATTAATTTTCAAAGACAGTGATAATTTAAGATTGGCAAGTTTGCTTATGAATGTTGGAAAAATATTGACAGGTGGTTGAAGTTCCAAATGTCTCTTGGGAAGATATTGGAGGGTTGGAAAATGTCAAGAGGGAGCTTCAAGAGGTACACTACTTCTTCTTTTCTTTTCTTTTAATGCAGAAAGTTTGCTATGCAAGGAGATATTAACTAACAAAATTCATTATGAGTTTGATGTAGACTGTTCAATATCTAGTGGAGCATCCTGAGAAATTTGAAAAATTTGTCATGTCTCCTTCAAAAGGAGTGTTATTTTATGGACCACCGGGTTGTGGAAAGACTTTAGTGTGAAGGGCCCTGAATTGTTAATAATGTGGTTTGGAGAGAGTGAGGCAAATGTGAGGGAAATTTTTGATAAAGCCAGAGGATGAGCTCCTTGTGTCCTATTTTTCGGTGAACTTGATTCTATTGCTACACAGGTGTGTTGATTTTTTATGAGTGAAGTTCAAGTTGAGAACTTGATTCTATTACAGAGATTTGTCAGTGGGCTTGCAAGTATGCTATTAGAGAAAATATTGAGAAGGTGAGTTTTAATTGTGGCAGCTTTTGCAAACTAGATTTGGATATGAATTTCTTAATGCTTTTTTTTGAACTCGTGGGTTAGAATTTTACATTTTTTGATTCAATTTTCCTCAACTTGTATCTTATTGTTTCAATTTGTTAAAAAAAAACAAGTGAAGATAAATATGCAGAGTAATCACCAACGACATCCTGCTCGATGATTAATCTAGATATTTATCTTCAGGTGTTACTTTGCATTAATATATATCGCTGTGTATTTTGTTATGTTACTTTACTATTTGTTTTTTTAATGGTAATTGGTAATTTTATTAATCGTAATGGGTTAGAACCTGGCCCGAACTAGGGATAGCTACATTCTTTTCTCTTCCCTCTAGTCTCGACACCCAACAGGTCTTTTCTTTTCTCTGCCCTCTGGTGTGGTTGCTACCTTTCTAGCACTCTGCCCATCATCCAAACCATCCACTCCCTTTGTAACATTGGTCACTTTATATGTAAAGATTTTTCGAGGGGAATCAAATATTAATAGGTGGAAATAAAAAAAGGATTGGAATAAAATAAGAATAGCATAGAATAATTTTAGAGAAGAAAAAATAGTTGAAACATAATAATATGAGCATTTAAATGGAAGAACACGACTCGAAAAAGTATGTGCTAAGAAACAATAGACACACAAGAGAAGATAGCTACAAATCTATAAAATATATGTCAATCAACAACTCCAAAAAGACCATACACTGCAACATCTCTAGAGAGAGTCTATATTGCAACATTATAGAGAGAGAGCATCTACAATAGCAAGCAAAACTTTTTGTTGATATTTTGTAATCTATTTTGTAATTGAATGTTCATATGTGAATGGGAGGTTGAACTGTGAAGAGAGAGCCATTGATCATTTATTTTTGGCACCACCCAAATTATAGGCCAATCAATTTTGAAAACAAAAAGAAAATGAAGGCAAATGTCCCAGAAATGTATAGTCCAAAACCATACAATGTGCAAGTAGAATGTAGCATAATATGCCAAAGAGAATGGGAAAGAGTTGAATGAATAAGAAATGTTGCAATCAGTTATGACATGATCCACATCCAAGAGATCAACTAGCCATATAAAAATGCCCATCCAGTCACAACTAATGGAACTAGCGTAAATACCATCTGAAACAAGAATAATGGGGAGAAATGAAAAATATTATCCAATTGTGTTGGTTGAAAAGTACGTGTATACAAAAAAAAAGGTGGACTACAATAGAAATTTTGCATCAAATACATCATAATAGTATATATATATATATATATATATATATATATATATATATATATATATATATATATATATATATATATATATATATATATATATATATATATATATATATATTGCTATATATAATACTATGAAGTATTTCAAAATTGCAGTATATAACAGAGCACTGAATATTGCAGTAGAATAAATTATAAAACAATACATTCCTTTTTCATCTTTTGAAAGATATTTCTTTTCAGTACAACTCTCTACAATGGAGAGAAAAATAATAATATATTTATATAGTCTTTCACCTTTGATTTGAAAACAAATCCATTTCAAAAACTGAATATCATGTCTAACTGTCACAAAGCAGTTTTCAAAAAAGAATGCCTTAACAAAATAATAACCATTTTCTGTTATGAGATTATCATAACAATGTCTTTTATTATCTCCAATAAGTCTGAATAGTGTCTCTAACAAATAGTCTTCAAGAACATTTACTGTTTTCAAATAATAATCCTAAAACTGTCACAATTTCATCCCTTACACAATGTGTTAACTTGTTAAGTAAACCCTCCATAAACACAACACTAGTTTACAAACTGAACAATAACCCAACATAGGGTTACATTACAATTAGTTCAAAGACTAACACAATGTATCTTAACCATACTCCAAAAACAAACCTTACTCAAATTAGGGTTTGACATATAATCACAAACAAGAGAACTCAAAATGAGGTTTAACATTTTAATGAAAAATCAACAATATGTATGAAGTCCAATATGAAATAGGGATATAAACAAGAACTATCCACACAGGTTATAGGGACTAAAACCTTGCCATTGATCCATACGGGTATAACACAAAACTTTACCACAATTTAGAAAACCCGAATGATATTATACCACTGTTTACTTCAAAACTAACATGGGTATTGAAACCAAACAGAGAGTTTATCAAGATAACAGTTGCTGAAATAGATTTACATAAACCAATTAACTCAAAACACAAACCCTTTTTCGAATAATTTAATTTTAACTTTGATTGTGTTAAAGGAACTATGTTGACTTTATTTTGTAGTTGTTTAACATGAGAATTTGTAGATTAATAGGAGTTCACATTTTTATGGGAAAGTATCATTCAATTGAGCATTAATTCCCATATATATATCTAGTGAGATGAACATAACTCATGTACCTCATGCTAGTGTGCTAGATTAGACTAGACATTATCCAACCGCCTATGAGGGTTGTCACTGTTATTAATTGGTGTAAAAGGAGGACCGCCTGTGTGTTATAGCACTTTATATAAATACTCACTATTTGGATAATGTCTAGTCTAATGAAAAATAGTGTATACAAGGTATCCAAGCACACTAGCATGAGGTATATGAGTTATGTTCATCTCACTAGTTATAGAAGGGCAACTATGGCACACTAGTATCTGTGAACTCCTATTAATCAACAAACTCTCATGTTAAACAACTACAAAATAAAGTCAACATAGTTCTGTTACAACAACCAAATTTAAAATTAAATTATCTCTATCCCTAAGATAAACTAAGTATCCTTCATATATTTTATGTCAAACTACTATTAAACTGACTGTACCCTAGATGTTTAATAAAGAAGAAAACCCAAATTACTTTCATAGCCTACATAAGGAAAAACAATTCGTTCACAAATGAGGGTGCTGACCACAAAACCAATATCCTTCTCCATATAAAAGGGGAAGTGTTCACACTCACTTTTAGGTCAGTAGTGTACAAAGAATATAATGCCCACACAAGAGGAATAGATATTTTAACAAAGCTATTTTTTCTAGTCATGTCAATCAAATCCCCAGTGATGCAAAGCTATGCAGCCAACAACCAAAACAAAGGTCTTCAACACTCTAATCCACACAATAATGGATTCTAGGATCGATTCTAGATCCTTTACCCACACCCGGGTACACACTCCTGATGAACCTAGTTTCCTAGTAGCCTTCTAGATTGATTTCACAAGGTTCTTGCCAGACTTTCCCAGAAGACTCAGGAAGATAATCACATATTTGGATACCCTTTTTAGGGTTATACAACATATTGGAAAATGAAATATTGTTCCTTTGGACCAACTGTCCATACTAGGACTGGTGCTCTGTGACTAGCCCTTCATTAGGCCTCCTTCTCCAAAGCAACACCCAACTCCACACTCAACCAAGACTTCTCTATCATATAAAGAGTCTAGATACCCTCCAAAACCAAATATTTTCACATTTTCAAGGACCACTAACAAGTTTTAAAGTCTCATTCACAAAACCCTCCTTTTAAGGCTTAATAACCTAGGGTCTTCTCAAACACACCCTTCCACACCTTATTAGACCCCACAAATGGATCTAACACCATATCCTAATCATAAAGTGGTCTTCTATGCAAAGAAAGATGGTCCTCCAATGGACCAATCGTCCAGACCTTGACTGTCCCCAATTCTAGTGACCCTTAAACCGGGCTATCCAAGCAATCTGAGAATGTTCTTCCACTTCACTATCTAACCTACATTCAAGAACATTTTAAACACATAACATAATGAAAATCCATCCTTCAAAACTCCCTTCCATTCATGGAAAACATTAAGTACTATCTCATTACCTTGTCCTCATGGTATTTCATTGGTGCACTGTGCAGGAACAGTCACTGTTGGTTGTGTTTCAACACACCAACTTCCTCTACACCCTTAGACACTCATGAATGGATTAAAATTGATAAGAAAAACCATTCTAACATACTCATTATGCACGAAAAGGAAACAATCTTAAATCCAATCGTTGCATCTATCTAATTTGACTGGTGTATAACCTAACTGTACAGGGACAATCACATCCAGAGGACCCAAAAATGATTTCAAACCTGCACAAAACTGTTCATAACTCCAATGACATGCAAAACCATACCCTAGCAATCATTTGGATCCATATCAACCATAAAAATAAATGTTTTTCAATAGAATAGTCAGACTGTACCCTCACAGGTAGTGGCTGGCAGATTACCAATGAATTTACATTTTCATTACTTGAAATTAGTTTACATTCATTGTTATGATCTAGAATCGATCATTAAATTGCTCCTACCTCTTCTCTACCTCTAACACATGCATCCAACCACAAATAAGCCTCTTCAAGGCCGGTTGTAACCACTAGCTAACTGGAAAAGTCTATTGACAGTTAGTTACTTGTTAAGTTTGGTTGTCTAGTTGACAACAAGTTGTCAACTTTGACAACATTCTTCCTCTAAGGCATTTAGATTATTTCCTTGAACCTTTTAAAGTTTTATCCAGCTTCAAAACATCCTATCCCTCTTAAAAACCTCATATAAGCCCTGATTTTGCCAACTTGGACATTTTACAACTTTAGCACTCTAAGTGCTTTTAACATCAAACTTAAGGTTCTATTGGCCATTTACAATTATTATGGACCTTTATAGGTCATTGTTCAAAGCATACTAACCTAGGATAAACTTGTTCTTCCCTAGTGACCCCTAGGTACCCTTATCCCTAATCAATGCCATTTAATGGCTTACAAAGCATGGTCCTTCACAAAGGACTTAAAACATTACAAAACATTATTAGAAGACCTTTAAGGTCCATTACAATATCAAATGACCTTGGATGGTCATGTTGTTCTCATCTTCACCCAAGGATCTATTAGTGACCCTGGTATGCTACCTTGGTATATGTGTCCTAATTAACATTACTTTAAGGTATATGTGTCCCAAATCCTTCTTTCATTTATGATTCTCGCATCAATTTCCTAACTTACTCTTAGGTGGTCTTCCCATAGCTCGCTTTAATGCAGTACAAAATGCAACTAAAGGCTTCAACAATTTTGAAGCAATCACAAATGGTGAGGTGAATGCTTGGCATTCAAAAAATTATGTTAAACTAATTTGTTCAAAATTGAAAATTTTTGAGGACTTTCTGGTTTCCCATGTTATCTTAGGTAAGGCAATTCAGATGAGGATGTGTTATCAAAATTTAGAGTTAAGTTATCATATTCAGAAAAAAAAAGAACTTGTGCAAGATCTAAGGGACATAAAGGAAAAATGGTTAGATTGGCTAGAGTAGGAAGATTGGTTAGAATAGATAGATTAGGAAGTGAATAGACATAGGCAAGTAACGGTGTCAGGAGAATTGTAGTTTTAGGGAGCTCTTACAAAGTATATATATGTTCACCTATGCGAATAGATCTATATCAAGAGTGAGAGACTGAAAACTATATGAAGGATTGATTCAGTGAGATTTCAAAAGGAACATTGTTGAATATCATATTGAAAATAGTGTTGAAATTGTGAGGAATAGAATATATTACTTGTAGAGATTTACATGACAGATTTGGCTCTATGGGAGCAGTATTTTGTATTCTCATTCACTGATTATAATTTCCACAAAAAGGACCATACAAATTGTCACAATGAAATACTAAATTTATCATTTTCAATCTCCAATAATCTTGTGATAGAAGTTATTATAAACAATCATAAGATTTTTAGTTTTTTTTCAGTATTATTGAACTATTGCGATAGCAGGGTTGGTGCTCCTTGAAGTTGGTGCTTCTAAACATTGAGGTACAGAGTTTGTGATCTTTGGATTAATAGGAAAGATACAGGTGTCGAGTGGTTTTTCTACTCTTAGAGAGTTTTGCACTCATCAAAATCATGTTGTCATGTGTCTAATGTTTGTCTCTTAGTTTGATGCATTATTTGCCTATTTCTATTTTAGTCCATATGTCCATTCAGTTTCAATTTATGATGTGATACTTTATGTTCAAGTTATCTTTACATACTATCTCAAGTAGTTTGATTTCATTTAGGGCCTGTTTAGGTTATCTTTACATACTTGTCATTGTATTGATATTTTTTGGTTTTTTTATATGGGGTGGGATTATTTTGATAGACTGTTACATACCCTGACTGTACAAGGACAATCACGTTTTGAGGGATTAAACACTTCCAAACTTTAATAGAAACTATCCAAGACTTCAATGTAAATACATCATAATACCATAACAATCCATTTAGATCCCTAACAACTAGTAACAATGGCACCTTGGATGAACAATAAATCACTCACAGGTTGTTCGTGAGTAGAAAATTTAGGATAGACACAAAATAATGATGCCCTAGCTTCATGTAATGTGAAGAGCATAGCCATGGGCTTATCAATAAGTACCTCATGAATGTAATAGCAGCAATGTATATAAATAGAGATCAAAATCTCAAACACTTATACAGTGATAAAAAATGTGCCAACAAATACACAATACATGATGCCCTGGCACATTTCTCACGGGCCCTAAGTAGGTAACCAACAAGTACCAATAGCATAGAAGCATAAAACAATGCCAGACAAATGCAGAGTAAGGAAATCCATACAGGTGGTCCTCCTTTTACACCAAATAACAGTGGCAACCCTCACAGGTGGTCCTCCTTTTACACCAAAATAACAATGGCAACCCTCGCAGGCGGTCCTCATTTTACACCAAATAACAGTGGCAACCCTCGCAGACAGTCTTCCTTTTATACCAAATAACAGTTAAAACCCTCGCATGCGCTCCTCCTTCGTGTGCTCCAAGTTAAAACCAAATAATGAAATGAGATATGAAATCTTTTTTCTTTTTAAAGTTATGCTTATGTTGGTCAAAATTTTGACCTACATTGTATTGGTCAAAATTTCGACCAACACGGGCATGGATTAAAAAAAAGAAATTTTTCCTTCTATAATCCGACCAACCTAAACCTTTTTAATTGATGGTCAAAAATTTTGGTAGAAAAATGAGGTCAAATGTACTAGTGTTGATGCCCTATAAGAGGATGATAGATGATTTGAAGTACTTTGTCTTGATAACTTTTGAGCAAATACGAAGGGAGAAAAATAAAGTAGCAGATGCCATGGCAACTTTAGCTTCTCTTTTGCAAATACCGAATCAAAGTGCTAGATACGAATTCTTGGTGGAAAAGTTGGGACAACTTGCATTTGACCTTCCCGTTTACCAAATCATTTGTTTACTAGTTGGGCATGGCTCTCCATGGTATGGACCCATTTACACCTATCTAAAAGACCAAAGTTTACTCTTGGACCAATCCCAAAACCAAAGAAGAAATTTTATACGCCAAGCTTCCCGCTATACCCTTCTTTCAGACACATTGTATTGTAAAAGTCTTGACATAAGGCTTCTTAGGTGTCTAGAGGATGAGGAATTGAAAATAGTATTACAAGACGTCCATGAAGGAATATTTGGGTCACATTCAAGTGGTTTGAATTTAGCTAAGAAAATCCTTAGAATGGGATACTATTGGCCCACAATAGAGAATGATGCTTGCCAATTTGTCAAAAAAGCCAATATCATAGAAATTTGATTCATGTATCAACACAAGAGTTATACCCAATGACTACACCTTGTCCCTTTTATCAATGAGGGTTAGATTTAATTGGGATGATTTACCCACCTTCATCTAATGGTCATAATTTCATCATAACTGCAATAGAGTATTTCACCAAATGGGTAGAAGCCGCGCCTTTATCAACTACAATAGGAAAGAAAATTTTTAATGTTCATCTTGAAGCACATAATTTGTAGATTTAAAATCCTCATGCCATGATAAAGGACAATGAAAAACATTTAAAAAATAAGGATATTAATGAATTTTGTGATAAGTTCCACAACATCCACCATTCTTCTTCAATTTACTATCCTCAAGTGATCAGAGCATAGTTGGAAAAATACTGAAAATCTAATTTTTTAAAATTTTCTATGTTTTAGTAAATTGCATTTTTTAAGATCTTTGTGGCATTTCAGGGCCTGGACACCTCAAATTCTCCCAAATTTGGTTTGATATTTATTGAATACCTTTCCAATGAAGTAAACAGTTCACAATTTGGAGCTAGGACTAGAAAGTTATGCCTTCTCCAAGTGGACCTATTTTTATATATAGTTTTTTAATATTTTTTTATAGTTTTAATATTTTATTTGTAATAAACATTATGATGACTCTTCATTTCATTTCCAAGGGATTCTTGTTACCCTTGGAATCCATCAGATTTGTATAAACTCCAATTTCGAACAGAATGGATCACTTTTTGGCTTGCATTCTTGTTGTTAATCTTCTCAGTTTTTATATTGAATTTAACAATACTGCAGGTATCACACCAAGTATTGTAACCTAATTTCATAATTTAGATCATCAAGGGAATGGACAAGTAGAAGCTACCAACAAGAATATCCTTAAGATTTTAAAGAAAATGATTGATAATTCAGGAAGGGATTGGCATGTATAATTGAACTCGACATTGTGGGAATACTAAACAAGCATAAGAACACCCACCAAAGCTACACCTTTCTCATTGGTTTATGGAGCAGAGGCAATATTCCCCTTAGAAGTTGAGATTCCATTCTTAAGAGTCTCCTTGCATGGATAATTGACAGATGAAGACTATAGAGTTTCTAGACTCTAACAACTTGAGTTACTTGATGAACACCAAACACAAGCCTATGAATGCCTCAAGGTTTACCAAAATAGAATGTCAAGGAGCTATAATAAGAAGATTAAACCTAGAGAATTTTAAGTTGATGACCTAGTGTTGAGAGAAAACCCTAGGAATCAAGCAGATAGGGAAAAGAAAGGTAAATGTGAAGAAAATTGGCTAGGACCTTTCATTATCACATCTTCCTTTGGAATAGGAACATACAAACTAGCCAATTGTGATCAAGAAGAATTACAAGAACGTATTAATAGCATCCACATAAAGAGTTTTTACACCTGATTAGATAAAAGTGTATCAGATTGAAAGAGTATTAGATGAGAGTGTATTAGATGAAAAAACATCATTCCTTGTAAAAAAGAAAATTAATCATGAAGAAATCCAAAACATTGAAAAATTAATCACGAAGAAATCCAAAAACATCAGAAAGCAAAAAAATTAAAAAATAGTGAAAAAGAGATCCTGAAGAAATAAAAAATAGTGGAAATTTGATCATGAAGAAAGCAAAACATTTAAATATGGATCCTAAAAAAATGGTTATCTTGGTGAAAACCCAACAAACAGATGCCTTGGTAATATTAAAAAAAAGAAAAGAAAAAGAGTGGCTTGGTGAAAACCTAGCAATAGGTGCCTTGGTAGAAAAAGAAAAAGTAAATAAAAGAGAAAAAGTGCAATAAAATCAAGTGGTGAAAACCTAATAAACATACACTATTTGCCCCTAAGTTATCCTAACTTACGTCAAGCTTAGTGGCATGTCTCATCTACATCTTTTCATCATCCTTGTATATATTCTTGTATTATCCATAGTTTGCAGATAGTCATAATAAAAACTTAGAGTTGTGTTTGCCTATTAGAGGCTTTCGTCATGGTTTTGAAAGTTGTATAAATCCAATATCATTGTTCAATCAACCAGGGGCACTAATGTGAAACCAAGAAAGTTAATCAAGCAAACACCAATTCACACAAATCAATGCATCAAACCATTTAAACTTGACACTTGAACCTTTGATCCATATCAATTTCCAATTCAAACATTTGATCTTGAACTAAATGATTGGCACATTGATCCTGGAGCTCAAATTGACTTATTTTTATCATGATTAAAAATACAAAAAAAGATCGAAATGGATGAAGTTCTACTTGAAATATGGATCTAAAAATAGTGGCAAAATGTTCAAAGTGTTACTTGATTTTGGAGTCATGTTTTTTTAGCAAATCAATGAGGTCTTTGAACTATAAGAGTGACATGATAAAAGCATGATAATTTTCTTGATTTCTACATGACTTGTTGTAAGGTTGATTCATCGAAATATGAAAAATCATTAAATGACATGATCATCAAAACGTCATCAAGAACATTTGCATATTGAAGGGATCATATCTTTGTCTGTTTACTCAAACAGATACCTTGGTCATTTAGATCTTTCATAGCTTAATGCCAAAATCCACTTGCAACATTGAAATCGACGAAGGCAGTATTAAGACTATCATGGTGGTAAAATCAAACCAGTGAGGGTTGTATTGAATTCAAGATTAAAAAATGTGAAAGAAAAGGGCATTCATACCATCACGGTTGAACAGTGATGGTTGTGCCAATTTTTTGTTCAAAAAGATCAATGATGAAAAATAAAGGCATTCCTTTCAAAAGTGATAGTTAGCTGCATTCATATAGATTAAGTTTTGCATCTTAGAAGTTAAAGGATTTATTTAATTAGGAAGGTGAGTTTATCAAGGTTGACATCATCAAAATCATTCTTTTAGATCGAGTATGTTGGACTATAATAAAAAATATTTCATATTGGTTAAAGTTGCATTTAAATGCATTAGGTTCATTAATCATTAAATCAGTGAGTTCATTAAAATCATTATTCATTAATATCATATACTTGCATCCATTTAGTTTGCAATATCATGCATCATCATCACATAAACATTAATCATTACTTAAAATACATTAAGTTCATTAATCATTATTCAATTAGTCACATTGCATTAAGTACATTGCATAAATCATAAAAATAAAAAGTGCATATATAATCATAACATCTAGAAATCATTAAGTCCATTAGGTGTATTAAAGCATTTCACATAGGTGCATATAGATCCATTTAGGGCTTAGGGCTTAGGACTTAGAGTTTAGGGTCTAGTATAGGGTTTATGGTGTAGGGTTTAGAGTTTAGGGCTTCGGTCTTATAGTTTAGAGTTTAGGCCTTATGATTTAGGGTTTAGGGAGTAGTATAGGGGTTAGGGATTAGAGTTTGTGGTTTAGGGCTTACATTTGTCCTATCTTCTCTCCTTCTTCACTCCTCTCTTCCTATCTCTCTCTATATTTCCCCTCTCTCTTATGCCCTCTCTCACCCCATCCCTCTTCCCAATGTCTCTTTGCATCTCTATCAATATTGTTCTCTCTCCCTATCTCCCTCTATCTTTCCCCATGTCTCTTATCTCCTCTCTTACCAAGGGATTAGGGCTTAGGGATCAATGTAGGGTATAGGGAAGGGAGTGGGCTTAAGGCTTAAGCAAGACAATGGATTTAGGGCTTAGAGTTTAGGGTTATAAAGAGAAAGGGAGAGAGAAATAAAGGAAGGAATGGAGAGGGCTTAAGTTTTATGGGTTAAGGCTATAAAAATTGTCATTTTTTTTTCATAACATAGTGTATGGCATTCACTATATATGGAGTACGTCATATGTGAAGCATTGCATGCATTAGGGGAACACAACATTATTTGCATTATATATGGTGTACGCCATATAGTCTTGGCATGCCCAAGCTTTAGGCTCAATACAACAAGCTATATGGCATATGAAATATATGGTGTTCCCTATGCTTTTTGGGGGACCAAAAAGATGAGTGACATATTTTTGGTCCCCCATCTTTGTGCACTTACCCATCACCAAAATATGGAAAATACATGGAAGCCCAAACACACATGGAAACAACTCCCAAATGTAGCGAAAAATATATAGCACATCCCACAAATCAATAGCATCCAACCATAAATTTTCAAATTGAGAATGAATGAGTTTTGAGTAAAACCTACCTCAAATAATGGTGATAACCAAAAAGCGAAGAAGAAATCACAAATTCCCACAAAACCAAACGAGATCGTTGGTAAAGCGGAATAATCCCATCACAAACTCGATGAATTGATGCCCACAAAAATCCAGCAAGCAGATCTAACCCAACATGCAAAAGATCAATCTCCTAATACAAATTTGAAGTAAAATCCAAATTTCACATAAACAACTATGGAAATGAACTCTTTTTCCACAATAAAAGCATCACTTTTTCCCCCAAAAGGAAAAAAGGTTAAAATAAAATTACTTAAAATAAATTAAACACATACCATAAACTCCCAAAACCCCTACTAAATAATTTAATCAATCCCAATTAAATGGAATCCAACGATGGAAATTTTTTTAGTAAATAAAAATAACCACAAAATAATTAAAATCCACATATAATATCCAACTTAACGAGGACAACTACATATACTCTATATGCATAGATAGGTATTGGTCTGACACAATTATGAAAGTCCAGATTTTACCCACACTGCACCAGAGGTATAATATATCAATACATATACACCGCACATATAGGGGCGATATTGGCTAAAATAATGAGCGACCAATGTAACTATCTCATGCTCCACTGTCGGGGATAAGAAATGCCCAAACCTGCATAGCTAGACAGAATTGATGTCTAGTACTTGTTCACTAAAACATACACACATCATATGTAGCTGCTCATAGAATGAATAGTTGAATCACATGTAGGTAATATTCCAAAGTGCACATAATGAAAGGACATTTAGCGATGTAATCATTCATATGTATTTGAATGTTACAAATCTATTCCTTTCATAGTTATTCCTTAATGTTCATCATAATATACATTTTATTTAAAGTAAAACATTAAATAATTATTTATGACATTTAAAGAATATATCAGTGAAAACTCAAATTAAGATATTCATCGACATAAAATGTACAATACCATAAGAAAATAATAATAACATCATAATAACATAATAAAATATTCTATAATACAAAATACACCAGATATAATCATAAAGCATCATGGCATATCACATGTGGATCATCATGCAAATATGATCAAAACATAAGAACAAGTATAATCTATCATCTATGTTAGCAATGGTACTAGTAAAACCAAAAGAATGTATTGTAACCAAAAGAATCTCACAATGCCAATATACAACCACAACATATGAATAGCCACAATATATAAAAAGTGTCTAGCTTGGATCAAAATAATACCAAATAGAATGCAACCACATGAGGCACTACATCCCAATTGAGTTTTAAAAAGCCAATATTAGTTGGGTCTATGAAGATTTGTTTCAAGTTTAAATTGAAGTTGAGATAAAAGACTCCTTGGGAAATGAAATTAATAGAGGAATTATCAATGTGGTTCCCAAACATGGAGACAAAGCTCTTATAAAAAATTGGAGGCCTGTAACTATGTTCAATAAATCCTACAAGATTATGGCCAAGATCCTAGATCTAAGAAGTCGATTAATATTCTTTCCAAGCTTGTTAGCAGTGCCCAAATAGGATTCATCAAAGACAGATATATCCTTGAGAACCTCATCACAACTTGGGATGCTATAGATTGGCCCAAAGATGACAATCAAGAAGAAGGAATGCTCTTATTAGACTTTTAAAATTCCTATGATATGGTTGAATGTTCCTTCACCATGGCTCTTTAGGCCTTTGACTTTCCCATTAATTATTGTAATTGGATAAAGATATTATTAAAATATTTTGAAGCACAAATTGATATAAATGGATCTAAGTCTATAAATTTTAAACTATAGTGGCACATCAAATATGGTTTCCCATTGGCCCCCTCCATGTTTGGGATTTATTTAGATGCATAACATTGCTTGCTTAGAGAAACAAGTCTCTCTCCAAGAGTCAAATCCATCACTCTCCCTAACAATGATCTCATCAATCTGCACTTTTCCCGTGATACAAACCTCTTTAGAAGAATTAATAAAGATGACATGGATTCCCTCATAAGAAATCTCAATACACTTTGTTTGGCATTTGGTGCTAAGTTGCCCTCTACTAAGTCCATTATGTCAAGCTAGCAAAAAAACCCTCCTCCTTTGTTTTCTAATTGTGATTTTAATTGGAGAGGGCCTTCTAAACTTGTGAGATACCTAGACATCACCTTCATCATTATCCCTTATCTTAAAGAT
Organism: Chamaecyparis obtusa; assembly: GCA_027943335.1. NCBI lineage: Eukaryota > Viridiplantae > Streptophyta > Pinopsida > Cupressales > Cupressaceae > Chamaecyparis > Chamaecyparis obtusa. The sequence goes on along the minus strand of BSBK01000467.1, from coordinate 1,710,880 downwards.
ATGTGTGGATGGGTTAAAGGAAAGATTGCGAAAAAGGTTTATAAATTGAACAAGTAGTAGTTTTCCATGGTTAATGGGATCCAACTGTGTCAAAAAATCCCCTCTTCTTACAAAATCCACTACTCTTCTATGTGGATCTTTAGTGGGTAGAAATCAATGAGGTTTAAAAGAAAATTAGAAAATACTTGTGGTTAGATGGGAAAGGTAATAAAAAACATCACTCTATCAAATGAAGTTGGTGTACCATGGAGAGGAAATGGGATAGTTAGGGCTCAAAGGACCTAAGAATTCAAGGTACAGCCTTAGCAGTCAAATGGATCTTCAAAGAAAATCAATGTTAATAAACCCTGTAAGATTTTGGTGTCCCATAATATTAGCAAAGTTGTTCCTAAAAATGCTAAGTTCTAGAAGGATCTACCCTTATATATATCCTAGTGGGCTATCTTGTAATCTCTCCTAATCACTCTAATGTCTTCAAGAGCTTATGGAAGGCCTGTGAGTTGTGAGAACTTTTCTAATTAATAGAAGCCTCAATTGTAAAGCTTAAAAAAACATGTCTATTTGGTGAAAACTTCAATATAAGAACAAGCCACTTGAATAATTTCAAGGCTACTGTACTAAGAATTGGAACAACAAAGGCATCAGGTGTTGTAGAGACGTCCTTGAGGATGGTAGGCTTAATTCTTGGTTTAATGTGAAAGAGGAATTTGCAATTCCTAACACTCATTAGAGAACTTACTTTATTCTTAGAAAAGCCTTTTCTTTCTTCAACCCCCCTATGGATTCCCATCCTAAGCATGACTAGTATGGTGAGATTTATTGGCCATATGGAACTACGAGAATTATTAATCCTAGAACTATTTACAACTCTATGTGTAGCAATGATTCTTTGTTTATTCATCTTAATAGTTGTTGGAATGTTAATTTTTCTAACAAAAGATGGCAAGGTATTTTATGTGGTATGTGGAACAACATTCTTGATCCAAAAAAGGAACATTTTAGATGGATCCTTCTCCTTCAAAAGTTTCTATACAAATTATTGAATAAGGAGGTAGATGTATGAAAAATTTGCAAACTTCCTAAAACCGTCAAACATGTCTTTTTTTACTATTTTATTGCCAAAGAAGTTTGGAATATGTTTTGTTTAGAGTTCTATGATTGGAATATCAATACTAACTGGATGGATATCTTATTTGGTAACATCAAAAACATATATAAAATGATTAATACATTTCAATTTTTATTAACTACTAAGATTTTATGGAAAATCTAGATTTTCAGGATTGAAGAGAAATGTCAAGGTAAGAGTAGATTGCTTACTGAGTTTGTAAATAAATTTTTTATTTCTAATGTTGCATTGCATGTAACTGTCACCATGAAGATACCAAAGAGGAAATTCAAAAATTTATTGCAAGAGGGTTTGGTGATAGTTAATGCCTCAGAGACCCTATATGGACAGACATAGACTAATAATAAAAAGGAGAACTAGCCTTTTCTCCAAGGTTTTTTTGGATCCAATCAAGCAATACAATGAAAAAGACCATGTAGAAGAAAGTAGGCAGGGACCAGAAAAAGGAGGAAAACTTGGTTCTACACCAACAAAAGTAGCAATGTTGTCCATGAAGATTTTAGATCCAATGTAGATCTCACACTGGTCAACCAACTTAGGGATCCAAACGAGATTGAAACATGGAGTGAAAACAAAAACATAAAGGAGGATGTTATATTCTATTTTGTTTGTAATATTACTTTATCACTTGATGTAACAATCTTATACACTTTTAGACTTTTCAATGGTTATTGTTCCTTGTCATTTCATTGGTTCTATGGTCTAATATGACCAAATTGATCCGATTGATATGATTTTGTTAGGTTTACACTCTACCTTTTTTTTATTGGAAGACACTCAATCTTATATATATATATATATATATATATATATATATATATATATATATATATATATATATATATATATATATATATATATATATATATATATATATATATATATATATATATATATATATATATATATATATATATATATATATATATATATAAACTTCCACATGGTGCATCCTAGAGCCAACTCATCATTGCACTGAGAAGGTTTAAGAAACAAATTTTGATGTATAACACTTCATACTTTTTAGGGAAAAATTTGAGATTTTTTATGGCACAAATTCTAAGGCAAATCTCATTTGTGCAATTGTATGACAATCTATACATATGTAAAAAAAATCTATATAATCTCATCAATCATCAACATTGGTACTTATGCTAGGAATATTCTCTGTAAATAACCTAACCCTCATTTCCTCAATATTAAACAATATAGTAGATAAAAGATTCAACAACCTAACACTACTTTTAATAGCATCATACATGATCTTAATTTCATTAATGGTGGTTACACTATAAATTGTTTTAATTACAATTATTTTATTGGAAGGTGAAACTTGTTTTCTTTTCCATCTACATTATTCTTTGTCATCCTATTATAGCCAGCTAAACTAGGAACAACCCATGTTAAAGAGATTTTGAGAACAAAGTAAAGTATAATGAGCAAAAATGTAGGAAACTTTTTGTAGGGTGTCCCATCTTAACTTGTAAAATAGATTATTCATGCCATACAAATGAACTTATTGTAATCGCTACCTAAGGTTGACTTGAACGTGAATTAGGGTTATAATTTGTGCCACTATTAGGCATGCACATAAATGAGTTATGACTTAAAATTGAGAGGGTGTATAGTTTTCTAGGGTGATGCACATGGATTCAGACAATCCCTACATACTCATCCAATGGTAATATAATTGTGTATGCTAAATATTAAACCTATTTGTAAACCCTATTCAACCCAACCATTACTTGTCTAGATCTGCAAACCTATCCAAGAAACAAAGATCTAAATCATGAAATGTAAATAAAATAAACAAAGTTGTACCTCACATTCGTGATTTGCTTGACTCCATTATTCTCCTATCCTCCAAGATCTTGTAAAAATGGTTGTTTGTTCTTAGCTTTTTAGAACTATCACAAGATGGCACAAAGGAATGGAATGTGGCTGGTTGATGTTGATGTTGATGTAAAGCTATGATGCAATGATGATGGTAATAAAAGCTTGCTTTTATAGATGATTGATGAATGAGCCTTGCTTTTATAGATTTTTGACATCAATCAACAACGATGATCTAATGAGAAATATTGAAGATCCATGGATGATAATTGATGAGAGGAGTTGGTCAAGATAGTTACGAAGTAAACTTATTGCATGATGGAGACAAACAAAACTGATTTATTGGTTAAGTAGATTGATTCGTTGGTTGATTTTGAAGTGAGTGGTGGTGTGAAAACTTAATAAGCATAAAAATAATTAAAAATTATTTAATTAATATGGATGCCAGAATAATTAGAAACAAAATTAATAAATAAATTATTTAATTCATATCCATGTGGGAAAGAAGCAGATAATGAATTAATTAATTAAATAAAAGTATTTAATATTTATTTAACTTTAGAATGAAGAGACTAATGAATTAAATAAATAAATAACAATATTTATTTAACTAATAATAGAAAAGGAAAATGAATGAATTAAATAAATTACGATATTTATTTAATTAATAGAGAAAATGATTAAATAAATATTTATTTAATTAAGGACAACTTTAGGTGTCTACAATAATCATTTAAATATCATAGCACATTCTATACTAGTTGGGAAAAATGTTAACATCAAGGTCTTGACATTGTGTTGACATTAAGATCTATCTACTTCTCTTTGTAGAACCATGAAATCTATTTTGCTTTGCAATCAACCAATATTCTTTAAATGATTTTTTCAAATGGAGATTAGACTACATTAGTCAAAAATATAGTCAATACTATAAGTTTCACATGTAACTCAAGTGATATTCATATTTATTAATAGTTATCAATAATGACTCATGAACACACACAAATCTAGTGACACATTATGATAATAGGATGATCTTATAAGCAAGTTCTTAGGGGGGTGACACTTCAAAGCAAGACACTCACTCCTACATTGTTTATGTGAGTTCAACATTCCAAACTAAAATATCTTCTATGTCAATGGTTATTTTACAATTAGGTTGTTTGTATTCCAAGTTAGAATAATATCAATCTTCTTTTATGGAAAAAAATAGTTGAAAAAGTATAACACTACCTTTCACCTACTAACAATCATCCATCGTTTTTACCACTTAGAAAAGAAATTTCAAGAATTCATTTTGTTTTAGGATATAAAGACTAGCCTAATATTTTGTCACAAGAAATAGTTTGGTATGTGACAAAATATTATACCCTCTAAGAAAGGATTGCCTCCCTTGATCTTTGCTCTATTTGTAAAATCCCCGAGTCTACCAGGCATATCTTTTTTGACTGTATTATTGCTAAATAGATTTGGCTTCTTTTTGGCTTCCGCATTCCCCATTATGTTAACACAATGGAAGTTATTACTGGTTATGATAAAGGTCTTGAAAAAGATTCTAACCTCTTTTGGTCTATTCTTTTTGCTAATATTACGTGCTACATATGGAAAATTAGGAATGAGGACTATTTCCAAGATCGGCCAAGGACCCTTACTGAGTCTTTTTGAAGACTGACATTTTACAATGTTGCTATGCAAATCTCCATTATCTTGTACATTGAAAAGAATAAGTTGCTTAGATTTCTGAAAGACAAATCGACCACCATGTTCGTGTACAAAATGAGATGGTTACGAGTGGATGAGATGCGCTCAAGACATTGCTGCTTTTGACAAAACCCTTAAGAAGTTGCTCAAAGACATTAAAGAGTCCACGGAACCTTTATTTGCTCAAGTTGATATACTGGCCCAACTCAAGGATAGGAAGAACATTGTTTGGATGGAAGGGGCTGTTGGCTGGACCACTTGGGTTGACTATCTGGACCATGTGCTTCACTAGGATGTGTACTTACATGTCTTTATTTTGTTCAATATCTTGGATTCATGATGTTTATCCTTCAAATCCTCTTTTTGACTCTTGTACATTCTCAATTTTTGTGATGTAATTTTCTATCCTGGGTAAGGCTTCGCCTCCCTGATACTCTCTTTTTTGATACTCCATAAATCTTCGATTTTTAATATAAAAAAATAATTAGTTATTTTTAAACTTTTTTTTGAAGTGTTTAATTCATTCATAATTTTAACTTTTTCTTTAATTTTAAATAGAAATTTTAATTCTTTAAAATAGACATATATCAAACTATTATATATTAAAATTTGAACCTCAATCCGTACAACTCATGAAAAACTAGTTTTTATTTTTATTTTGAAATCATTTCATTTCAAAATCTCTGCTTAAAAGTTAATATATTAATAAAAATTTTACCTGTTGAATCTGCCTTAAAATTTCACATTAACAGTAAAAATTAGGCATTAAACTGTAAAATTATTTATCCAAAGAATAAATATAATCATCCATCCTAAAATTACATTTCCAATATGAAAAGAAACTACCAAATGTTCAAAAAGTTTTCTTAAGATATACCCTCCTCTGCAAATGGAGTCCAAAAAAACATAAGCCAATAGATACATGCCTCCAAGCCCTAAATGAATGCCTTTGGTTTACTGTAATAAAACCTGCTAAAGTCTGCATACACACTTCATCCTAACCCCTAGTCATTTCTGCAGCAGCAGAAATTTCTATGCTTGCTTTTACCTTGGACAACATGTTTTGGCCCTATTGAACTTGTCAGAATCAAGGAGAAGAGGAGAAAGGATTACACTGTCTGTCTTAATTCAATATTTGAGGGATCATTGGAGAATTTGCTCAACGAACTTGTCTGACCTGATTTTGCTGAAGAATCAGGAGGGCTAACTGAGCCTTGTGAATTTATACCTGAAAAGTACCAACAGAAGCAATATAAACATCTCCTCCAGATTCAGTTTATCAAGCCAAAACATTAAATCACAACTTTCCCCAACTGCATGTAAAGAATGAAAAGGGATTGAAAAATTCCAGCTAACTGTGTGACTGGTTAAAATAACAGTGCAGGTAAAGAGAATGAAATAAGAATAGGTTAGAACTTCTCTACTAGAATTTTTAAAATAGAAATGGAAAGTCAGGTCTGCATTCTGTTTCTATGCGACAACTTTGACTGATTGGTTAATCACAAACAATTTTGCTGACAGCTAGGTGGTGAATCCTCTTGAAATCTTAGTGGGTTTCATACTGGAAAACTCTATGGTTAAATCTTCTTTAAGAATTACTTAGATGTAATGATTGGTAAGTGCATCATTCATTCTCATAAAAGATGGTTTCATGTTAACCATACTGACCAGAAATGAGTTCATTGAAGCTGTCTTTGTGAAATATAGATCAATGAATTTAACTCAAAACTACGAAGTCAAATCCTGATAGTAATATCAGGACTGTAAAAAAAATCTTAAAAGTAAACCAATAATAGTTTTCCTCATAACTGTAAAAGAAACTTAAAAGTAAACCCCCCAATAGTTTTCCCTCAGTTTACAATATCAAAACCAGCATTGAGTTATAGACAAGAATTAGAATAATGTTACTGTTGAGCGGGCATCAATGACTTCTGCATTTGACCATGTAGATTTTTTGTTGCCACTGTTTTGGATAAACTATAATACGTCATCAGAAAAGATTTAAAAAAGAGAGAGAATTGTTGTAGTCTAAAACATTGCAGTGGTTTTAAATGACGGACAGGGAAATATCTACCAGTTTAGCACCAGCATTATTGGTTAAAGAAAACAAGGAATTATCTACCACCTTAAAGGTGAGTTTCATGGAGCAAGTGATAAGAGACTACCTTGAATGATCACAATGCCTAAGAAGAAAACTGTGAACAGCAATGCCCACAAAGTGGTTTTTCTTGAAGAACGTTCCTTAACCTTCTGTTTTCTCAAAGATCTGGTCCTTTCCAATCTTGCTCTTCTTAGCAAATCTGCATCAGAAATGCTCTTCATATGCCTCTCCCTTGAGGGACCTGCGGCTGCTCTAGGAGGCCTGGGAGGTTTTGTCCATCCAGGTTTCAAGGCAACTTTGGCATTCCCATGCCCAATCTTCTCAGTACTCCCTGAAACTCTATTCTCTGTTTTCACCAAATCCAAATCCTGAGACCCCTGTTTCTTAAAACCAGATACAACAGACTCTGAAAACCCCATCTTAACTTCTTTGTCCAGACAACCACAATGAACCTCATATTGAACGCCACTGGCCCTTGCATGCCCACCTACCAATCCATTACCACTTTGAGTAAAGCTCAATCTCCCCCAAGCATTCCCAAACAAACTTCTCCCTGAAGCTAGAAATAAACTAGCCTCTGTTTCAGAGGACCTAGTACCACTTTCCAGATCAAACCCATGATGAGTTTCTGGTGCAGAAGCATTCCCTTCCATCCTTAAATCATACCCATTTGTATGCATATACAATTTGATATGTAAGGAAGCATCAATACTCAAAGGCAGATGCACGTATTCCTCTGTTTCTTAGAGCTAAACTCAATCTTCTGCATTACAGAAGCTATCCCAAATGCTCAAGCTGCATAACCAAAGACTCAGTAAAGCAATATGGACATAAGCTCCAAGAGTACTACATGGGCATGCAGATTAAATTACCTCTCTGTAGCATTATTAAATAAACCCAATAATTATACTTCTAAATACCACAATAATGACCAAAACCCTAGTAGATGAGCACTTTCATTAATTCACCTACCAACCAGATTTCGATTGCTACGCCTACTCTTCAACAAATGATTCAGAACTAAGCTCTAAACAATTCTCAGAATTTCTTAGTTAAACTCTAAACAATTTTCAGAATTTCTGAGTTAAGCTCTAAATAATTTTCAGAATTCCTGAATTGAGCACTAAACAATTTTCTGAAATTTCCGAGTTAAGCTCTAATCAATTTCCTGAATTTCTGAGTTACGCTCTCTGCCCAACATCAGCTATCTGCTACAGAATGTCAGGAATTGTGTGCAATGCAAATTTAATTCGAATCCTAAAAATAAAAATACCAGGCCCGCAGAATGAGCTTCTTCCTCTGTAAACTGTGAACAAATTTGTTTTGAATTAGGCTACAGCCTTGCTGTAGATAGGTATATATATATTAGTGAAATAATGTTTTTTAGAGGAAAAAAATTGAAAGTACTTTTTGAATTAAATGCAAATGAAACGTAGTTTAGGGTTGTCTGTTTTACAAATTTTTACGATCAGCCGGAAAAGGACGTTTTTGAGCTTTTTCATTTTGAAAACAACTGCTGTTTTGTCCTTTTATCGTTCTTTTTGCCCCTGTTTTTTCTTGAGTTAAATGGGAAGGATACAAATGGAAGAGGTTAAGTGGAAAAGGTTTGTGTGGGAAAATATGGAACTCATCGTCAAAATAAATATTATAAAATTTAAAAATTTGAAAAATTAAAATTATTGGATCCATTCTCTTTTAAATATTTAATTTGAAAAATAGATTTTTTTATAAAAAAATTATTATAATTTATTTATATAAAATAATTAAAATTCTTTTAAAAAATTATACATTTAAAAGGAAAATAATATAAAATATTTTTATTTAGAAAAATTTAAACATGTTTTAATGGAGTTGCAATTAGAGTAGGTTTAACCATGGAGGAAACTCAGAAGTTAAGTGCAAAGCTCGAGTAGCACTAGGATGGGTGACCTAGATCTAATGAGAGATGGGTTCATGTTAATCACTACTCATGAAACATGGGTCAATGAGTTTGACTCAAAAACTAGTGAATTGAATCCTATAACACTATCACAATGTTTTAATTTGAAAATAATACTATATTTTATCTTTACAAAATTTTCAAGACTTAGATAGATACTTAATTTGAGTCCAAAATTCTTCAACATCTTTTTATTTGCTTAAAATTACTTTATTTTATTTAGTATTATAAGAATATTATTTTTATTTATAAGGTTGACTTATTTTTTATTATTTAAGATTTATTTTAATTTAGTTTAAAATAATATAAAAATAAAATATCTGGTTCAAGAGCTCAAGAGGGAAATAACTAGTCAAGAAAACCCTCCATCTTTGCTCAGATACAATGTTAAATAGAAGATACCACCTAGAATCTAAAAGCCCCATGTCACCTAATAGCACCTAAGAAGCTACCCATTATCCAAATGTTTTGTAAAACAAGAGAGGGCTCAAGAATGTCTCAAGTTTCAGCCTCTGAAAATGTGGTATGCCTCCCTCTGCGTACTAGATAGCCACTTCAAAATATCGCATTGCATTGTCTCTGTGAGGGCGTGTTCTGACATGCAATAAATGACAAATGCTCACTTAGTTTTTTTCGAGTTAACAATTTGCAAGAGGTTAGGCTAATCATGAATATCAATAGGGGACATTGAGGAATCCAAATTAGTGTTCTCACAGCCCATGTTTGCCAACATATCTACAAGCTTGTTACCTTCTTTGTATGTGTGGGAGATGTAACATTATTTGAATGAATCCAATAGTGACCAAATCTATTTGAGAATATATTCAAACCTCCAGTTGATGGATTTTCTAGATATACAAGCATTGATAATCAGAGTTGAATCACCTTCTACTTGAATGTTTGTATAGCCCAATTTTTTTGCTAAGGCTAGGCCAGTCAAGAGTGTTATTGCTTCAGCCATGTTGGTAGTACCAGACATAATATTTGAGGATTTCAATGCAATCAGAGTGCCAGTTTGATCCCTAATGCAGATGCCAATACTTGATAATCTTGGATTACCCTTAGAAGCGCCATCAAAATTCAGCTTGACGAAGTTTGCACATGGAGGGTGCCATTTGGTCTTAGATCTGTCGGGGAGATGTTGGGGATGATACATAGGAGAAGATAGAGAAGGAAAACAAATAGTTTTCCATTGAGAAGTGATAAACTTGTCCCATGGAGTGAAAATACGGTAGCCTTTTATATTTTGGGTGTGGGCATTAACAATCTCTGAAGCAGATTTTTCTATTCCATCTAGTACCACTTGCACATTAGATGTCTTTTGCCTAAAGATCCTTTTGTTTCTTTCCCACAAAATGGACCAAATAATGGAGGCAAGAATGCATTTCCAAATACATGCAAACATTGATTTAGAGAATATGTTAGGCCATGATTGGAACATATCCCAGTTTTGACTAAATATTTCCCATCATTGCATGGTGCCCAAAATAAGGTGTCTTGCTGACTTGAAATGTACATAACTCTTTGAGATAAAATATGCTGAAATTGTTTTACTTGATCTTGAGATATAGGCAATGGTGAAGGGTCTTTCCATATGGCCTTACTTGAAAAAATGTCTACAACACTGATATAGTCTATAAGCTTTATTCCCCAACAGTTAATGAAAGTTTGGATTGTAGTGGCCAATTCCAAATTTTGATCTAGAGGTGGTTGCCCATTCCATGAATCCCTTCAGAAGTTAACACTTTCCCCATTGTGAATTGCCCATGACACATATCTAGTAACAACCTCTCTTGAGGACATCATGAAGTTCCATATGACTGACTCGTGGGGAGGATCTGAAATTGTTAAAATCCTAGAACAATATGAGGAATCCAGATATTTTCCTTGTATAATTCTGCACCAATTATTATGCGATTTTGAATACATCTCTCATACCAGCTTTCCTCCGAAGGCCTTATTTTTATAAGTTAAATCATGCAATCCCACACCTCTCGTCTCCTTATTGGATGCCATATCCTTAAGAGAGACCCATGGTTGCTTAGTTAATACTATTAAGGCACATCCTTAAATTAACATACATAAGGCATAATCTTAAAAATAAAAAATAAAACTATTTTATTATAAGATTTATCATTATTATTTTATTTAAATTGAATTAACTTTAACTATATAAAATTATTATGTGCCTCTAAAAATTAAAAATATTTTAAATTAGTATATATTTCTATACTAAATATTATAAAATAATATATAGTAATATTAATATTTTTATAATTTATTAATTATATATTTGATATTTTAATATATTAATAAATATATAATTTAATATATCATAGTTTTTAAATACTAAAGTATAAAGGCAAGTGTTGGCTGTACTAGATGACACTTGTTTATTATACTTAAAAAAAATTAATGTCTAAATAATATTTGAATACATCTATTTAGAAATTTATGTAGGGAGATATCAAAAATATTTTTACTTAAGAGTTATTTTATGTTTTTGATAAATAAATGCAGCAAAACAAGGGTGTTGTCCCTTTACAAACCAAGCTAAAGGGTGACCAACAATAAATTACAATAACATCAACAGATGAACAATATCGACACAATAACAACATCAACATATCATCCACCCCGGGAACAACAAAATCAGCCACCCTAACATCTATATCAAAATCATCAAAAAGGAACATAACGATGCCTTTGGAAACATAAATAGCTAAACTATAACTAGAATTACTAACCAAATTCATAGTACCAACCATAAGCATATTGATAAAAAAACTACCAGTGTCCAACATATCTAACATAGTAATAATAAAAGTCTTAAACCAAGACCACTTAGGGTCATACCCAAGAGAACAGAAAATATAGTTCCACATGGTGTAGAGTAAATTAACACAAAAAAGAACATGGCCATGAAGCCCGCAATGAGCCAAAATGTTGAGACTAAAAAGAGGGCATCTCCCTATTTCTTTTTCCTTCTGCATTCAATCGTAGGCATCATGATCTCCCAGTCCTCCGTAAAAAACTTGAAGAGTTCCTTTTAGTCGGCTTCCTCATTGTCACCCTTGGTGCTGTCAATCTGGAACATACAAAACGTGGTAGCAGAGCTATGCATAACCTTCAAAGAAAGTGGGACACATTGTAGAGACTTTCTTCCACCTCCTCCAATCTTTGTTTCCTTTTGTCAATGTCTTCCCACACTAGATCCTTCTTGTTACTAATACCTTCCATCACAATTTTTCCTTTGTTTGAGGTCGTAGGCATAATCTTAGTCTCTTACTCTAGCACTCAGGTGGGTTTAGCAAAGCTCATCTTGATACTAGCTGAGACAAGAGAAGGACTGCTTTCAGAGGCAGATATAGTATCTTCCTCCACACCATTTTTCTCTTTGGCCTCGCTCTCATTCTCACCTCTATCATCCAAGTCCAAGGCCTCCTTCAGGTTGGTCTCTTTTTCAGGTTTGACAACGAGCCTGGTGAACCTACGGGGGGTGCTAGTCTCCTCAATAATTTCGACATCAGAATCAAAATAATTATTTTATGTTACTTTAAGAACATTTTGCAGTTATTTTTACTTTTGAAAATTATTTTAATTTACTTAAAAGTTATCTTTAGTACTTAAGAATAATTTATAATTATTTTATTTATCTAGGAGTTAACCTCTCAACCCTTGGCTTAATGTCAAAGTTCATGTTATAGGTACCTAGATAGTGTTGAGTTTAAACCCTACTATAATAAAAAAAATAAAAAAATAAAAAAACTCCTTGTAGTTATGTCTCTCAACATAATTTGATACATATTTTCAATTATATATTTAAATTAAAATAGTTTATTTTTTATTATGATAATATTTATAATTAAATTATTTTTTAGCTTTCAAAATTATTATAATGTTATTTATAAAGGTAAATATGGATTTTTGAAAGTGCTTACAAATTAATAAGCATATATAATATTAAAGCTTGCTAGTAGCAAGGTTACAAACTAATAGTGATAATCATAACATTAATAGCCTAGACACAACTCACATAATGAAACCAAAATAAATGACATAATAAAAACCACTCAAAATAAGGCTAGATAGGAAACTTGAACCCATGGAGCTTTTAAGATCCCTAAAAACCCCACAATTATTATCATTGAATTGTTGAAATAGATTTAATTTCTAATAATTCTCGATGTCTTTTCAACCAAAACTAGATCATGAGACTTGACAAGGTTTATAGAAAACCTTAAACCACAAAGATTGTCTAGGCTTTCATTCTCCTTTCTTCTTTTTTCCTTGATTAAAGGTGGTAAAAAAGAGAAGGAAAAACCATCTACAAAGGCAAAAGTCAAGATCCTCTAATCCATTCTATACTTCACTAACCAAACCCCACCTTTGTATCACTCTCAATTTAAGCAACCATAGTTTTTAGTGCAAACCCCACCTAGCAAAGGGCAATATTCAATTTCCTTTTTTTTTTTCAAATGAAACAAATTTGTTAACTCAAGAACACATCTCTTTTTTTTGTCTCCACAAAATTTACTTCCTCCTATTAATTTGACAAGGTGTAGAAAAAGTGGTCAGCCTTGTGACGTTTTCGACAAATTTTTTCCATGCAATCTCATATACAATCTATGACACCCAATCTCCATACTTTTCATGGCAAGGTGATAAGAGTTAGAAGCTCTCTATCAACATCTATTTTCACATTGAATCTAGTAAATATAATTAATTTTCTAGATTTGGTCACCTATTATAGTAACTAACTAACCAAAACAATTGATGATGCTTGTCAAAATCTTGTCATCTCAAAATTCTAATGGTAGGTCCAAAAGTCTAACCTAAATAAGGGCCTTGTTAATGCACTCCATGATAAAAACCCAATTTTCAATTTCAGGAAAGACCCTATGTTTCCAAGAAAACAATGATCATCCAAGAGTGTCCTAACACATGTTAGCAAAGATGTCTCAACAATGTTCCTAATATTATGTAAATACAAAATAAAATTTTTAGTCTATGAAATATAAAATGTCAATTTTTGGGCCCTAAACAAGGGTCCTATATATACACTCATTCATGACAAAACTAAAATTTTAATGTTTAGGAAGGGCCTATTTTTCTAAGAAATCAAGGACCCCCTAACATATTTTAGGAAAGGTGTCTCAACAACCTTCCTAATTTTTGGTAGATAAGTACTGCAATTTTTAGATTATTTTTTATATTAATTGCTGGTATAAAAAATCTTGATAAATACAAAAATTAAGCTTTTAGCTCAACTCCACAAATTTCATAGATTAGCCTATATAATGACTGCATAGGGTCATATGCTATCTTTGAACTGCAGATATTCTTTTTCTCAAAAGGGTTTTACTCATGCACACCTATGTTATGGTATGATTTTATTTGTATTTTACATGTTTATCTCCTTTTGTACAATTGTAAAGCTATAGAATTTGCACATTATTCTCAACTAATATTTATTTCAAATTTTTTTTCACATACCTTACTTTCTTTCCATGCAATCTTTATGATTTGTGAAGGATAATAGAAAGAACCACAATATGTATTAAGATCTGCACTTGGCCACTCAATCTCTATTTCCCCTCAATTCAACTCTTCATCACATTTATAATTGGTCTTGCACCTAAAATCTTCCCAATAAGAACATTCACCAACCTAGATAAAAATTATTCAATAATTAAAATCAAGAATTTTTCAAGAAGAATGTCATTATGATTCAAGATTAGGTCCATAGAGAAAGATAATCTAGAAGAGGAGAAAGACTTGCCTTTTGACACGTCTATTCGAGTTCTAAACAAGCTCCATATCTCAAAGGTTGCAACCTTTCAAATCCTTCAAAATCTTCAAGAGCAAAGGATTCCAAAGAAGACCTACCACCTTTATCCTCCTCTTCCACCACACACAAGGTACATACAATACCAATATTATCCACAATTGCACACCACCCAACCCATGATAGGGAGGAGGGGACCCATCTTTGATCCTATTCCCCATTGCTAACAATAAATCATCGCGTATAGTTACACTAGAAGCAAAAATTGCTTCATGCACAATCACTATAGATGGAAGTAAAAACCCTTGTGTCAAAACTAGAATTTGACTAGATCCTTAAAAAAGATCTTACTCTTCCAATAAGTTCGTTAAGAGAAGAACAACTTTATTATTTTTGATGTCAAGGAACATTATAGATGAGAGAATAGTTGAATTAGTCATGTTCCTTGCTTCATACACATTTTATTGTGCTTCCAATTAAAGTTCAATCAATTTTTACTCAGCCTCCTCATCTAATGATTTGTCCATTCATCTTTGTTTACTAAAGATCTATTAATTCCACCTTTATCTTCCCTTTGAGCATCTTCTAAATCATCCCTAGCCATAGAGGGAACCCACTTGAATCCTTGATCTCCCACTCTCTATCATTTTGTTTCCTTTGAAATTTATTAATTTAGTAGTTAAATAAATTAATGTGTTGTCAAATATATAATTTATTGTATATTTTTCTATATTTATCATATTTTTAATTATTCTTTTTTTTCATATCTTAAATTCACCATATAAACCAACATACAATTTGCTACCTTTGATTTGGTCAAAGGATTTGAATGAATGCAAATAAGTGTTGAGAGATAACATTCTCATTTAGTTTTCTATTAAACTCATATAATCATATAGTTATATGATTCAAGAATACAAGTTTTAGGTTGAAATATCTTTGATTAAGAGTCAAGAATAAAAGGTTATCTATTTTACGAAAGTTACGAGAAACTTTATCCCATACGATACCAAAAACATTAAGAAAGATTTAATGGACTCGTTCAAAATCTTTCGACTTCACCAATAGAGTCAAAGCTACAAGATCAATGCAACAGCATCAACTATTAATGGCACAGTCCAACGAGTTACTGCCAACCCACAAACATTAAAACAGGCATTCAGTTATGGTAAAGCAAAAACAAAAAAGCATCCATCGGCAAGGCAAATAAGAACATGATAGTCATGAATAGAAAAAGACGGAAACATAATTTCCTTAACAAGCAGAGGATCTGGGGTTCAAACCTTCATTCTAGTCTTCCCAAATCTGAAGATGATTTCGACAAAGCAAATGACAACAGTGCTCTCTATTCAGTTTGACGTCACTGTCAAGAAAGAAAGAATTGCTCTTGGTTGACGGAGATTGCAAAATTAAAATTAAATGAAAAGTATTGTGTGATGGGCAACAAAGTTTCTAGGCTTATAGCCATAATATCCATTTGATAGGATAAGAATATTCTGGTTATGGGGCCTAATGTTGTTTGATTGCCAACATCTCCATGTTAGAGGTTATGTTAAAGGTTAATGGATGGGGCCATATCTTACCAACGACATATATGTGATTGTTTGATTTGGTTAAAAAAGTGGATTATTTTTTATGATTTATCATGGGAAACAAAAATATAGGATTTGAGCATTGATAATTTGGTTTAGCAAGTCATGTTTTGTGTCTAATTTCTGTTGGTAATATGTATAATATGGTACCTAGTTTAAGGTAACGTTGTTAGAATAGTTAATGTGTTAAAATGGTAGGAATTCGATTGTAAGTTTTACGATTAAATTAGGGTCTAATTCAAGGATGTAAATGATGGAGTTATATTTTATGGATCTTTCTCTCTTTAATTCTCATTATATAAATCCGTCTGGCAAGGCTACCCACTTGTTCTAGTATTCTTGTTTGTTTTAGTAGTTGATGTTCTTACTTTTTATTCTAGCATACAATTTCCATTAAGCAAGCCGATTCAGAATATTTTTGTACTAGTAATGTTAAAGCTATTAAGTTCCATTTTGGAAATGATTGCATATTATTCATTCAAATGTAGGTGATGAAGAGACAAACACTGGATATATTAGAACTATTTTGTTATGTCTTAGTCTCTAAGATATCCATATAAAATTGAGCTCACTATGACCTGTACATTACCCACATCCTCTTTAGATTCCTAATGAATGTAATGAAGTGCAACATGAAACCATTCATAGATACTTTAGTATTGGAGTAACCCTCAAAGACATGTGGAGTTGGTTCATAACCAACATCAAAGGCAAAATTATGAATTGGACTAGCTAGTTCTTATCTACGACTAACCACATCCAAGTTGCCAACAAATACTTTTGGCTAGTCATGTTTGTATTGTATCTTGTTGGTTGTTCGAGCTAAAAATGATACCAATTGACTCAGTTGATTAGGAGCATTTTTGGGCCCAATGAGGCAATAAGAAAGACAACCCATCCACATATTTGTTTCATTGCATTTAGCCAAAAGACAAATTGATTAGGATTTATTGAACCTTACACTTAGGGTATTTGCCATACTACTAAGTGGATTGTTTGGATGATAGAAAAGATATTCACATATAAATATTTGGTTCAATTGTACATATTCAATCTATCCCTACTAATCACTTATGTGACATGATCAATAGAACAAGAAGTTTTTTCTAGCTTCTTTTCTAAAATTCCTGGGCCTACACCTTTTAACTCCATTTGTAAGGATTAAATTCACTTTACTGAAGCTAAGTTAGTATGAGGGTATGTGCATGGGAATGGGGGACCAAAAGGGGGCTTAAGTGGCCATTTTTTTGAAATTAATGAAAGTTAAGCTTGGATGAAAAATTGACGATAGTCATGCTCAAATTTTGTTGACATGACAAGAACAATAATCATAGTGTTATGAATCTATTTTCTAAAATACAAAGTTTTTTTAATGGGTCAAAGATTTATAAGTTCAAATATTGGGAAGCAGAAGAAGTGCTCCTGTTTTTGTTGAAAAAATACATAGAATCTAATGTGCTCCCCCTTAAATGTTGATTTTTTTAACGTATTATACAAATCACTTTGGTGGAAAGTAATGTAGTTTATGCTTGATTTTTTGCTAATTTATTAATCTATATATGAGTTTTACTAATTTTCAAAGTTGACACATCTTCAAAGTGAAAAGATGAACATGCTCCCCCCTCCCCTTTTTTTGAAAACTAATCTAAAGTAAAAAAAAATGAAAGAGTATAGAATAGATTCTAGAATGTAAAAATATAATTTGTTTCAAATTTGAATTAAGAGGTAATACATGACACCAAAAATATTATACCTAGGTTTTTGAAAAAAAAGGAAGACATTAGCCAATATTGTTAGAAACATAAGAGAGAATGATGTAATTGTGGTATTTTTATAGATCAATATCAAAATATGTGCAAAAATAATGAAAATCAACTCAAGATTTAGTCATTTTTTATAATTTACAAAGATATGTATTTGAGAATCGACATGTATGTCTCACCCTTTGGGTTGGATACTCAAGGAAAATCCAACCCCTAAGAGTTGGCAATACCCAAGTTAGGTAATAGTGCAAGCTTGTTGTAGTGTGATCACATTATACTGCAATCACGTTATAATATACCAATAAAAAGCTTGTGGATCCCATGATTCTAGACTCACATGCTATATTTTACCTTGCACACAACATGTTCAATATAGAAACATACATTTTCATGATAGAAGTCATGTTAAGAATATTCTAGTCATGGGGCCCAATGTTATTGTGGTCATCGGCATCTCAATGTGAGAGTTCATGTAAAGGTTCATGAATGAGATCAAATCTTACCAATGTGTATGAGTACCCATTAACAAAGATTGAATTTTTTGTCCAAGAAAATTGGATCATCTTCTATAATTTATCTTGAGAAACAAATATATAGGATGCCAATACCATTGATTTACTTAAACAAGTGATGTTTTGTGTTTTATTTCTATTGTTGAAATATTTTGATTAAATTCAACAACCTAACAAGGGTGTTTTCCCTTACATAACTGCAACTCGAAGGCGTTAAAGAGAATTACGAATTTTACAAGTAGAGGCCATTAATGGCTTACTAAAGACTAATACTAAAGGTGCTAGAAAAAAAAAAAAACCAATACACTAGTGTAAAGGCTAGTAGCCCTCCTCAAGAGTGGGAGGGTGGCTCACTCACCCCTTGTGGAGAAGAATGTGAGTTTGAAGAATAATTTTTTCTGCACCATCGAACAACTGTCTAGGCGATGTTGTCCGTAGGATCCCCACAAGGGAGTAGCTAATGAAACTCCATTTAAGCAGCTGTTAGCACAAGGGCCAGAGTGCTGAGAAAGTTGTATATTAACTAGAGATTGGAGCAGCGCTGGAGCAACAGGCGAAGAAGGGTCCTCATAGCCAAAGAGGGTTCCACTAGTAGTAGGAGTGTGGTATTCACATGGTTTACAATAGGAGCAACACCCAAATTTATAGCACAAGCTTCATCCTCATCGTCAACTAGTTACTCAGAGGAAGAACTAGAAGCTGAGACAGCCAAATATTCTTCGTTATTGTTGAAATGTTCAGTTCTATTGGTGATATGCATAATATATTTGTCAAATTAAGATAATATTGTTATAATACTTAATTTTCCAATCCTTAATAATGTCATGAAATTTAAAGAAATCACTTAATACATTAGAGATGATATTGTTCAATTTCTTAAAAAAAATCTTCTAAATGATATTTAAAAGCTAAAATAAAATAATCTAAACAATTACTAGAATTAGAATTGTGACGCGTTAGTAAAAAAGAGGTGGTGTCAAAAACAAATTAAAAATTTGAATGTAATGTAATTTAATCATATATTTAACTTTAAATTAATGAAATATGTTATATTATATTGTATGAATTCTCATGATTCCTTATTATTATCATGTTTTTAAAACTAATATATGTATAATTTATTTATTCTATTTAATTATTTTAATCATAGTCGCTTATATTTTCTTTACTTCTCCTTTTCAATAATCTTAACTAGCTTACACACACACACACACACACACACACACCACCGAGAGTAATCCTTCTCAAGGCGCCTATTTTCATTTTATTGCAAAGTTTTTTGTGTGGCTTAGGGTTGATGAAAATAGGTGCCTCAAGAAGGATTACTCTCCGCGTATTTTATATATATATATATATATATATATATATATATATATATATATATATATATATATATATATATATATATATATATATATATATATATATATATATATATATATATATATATATATATATATATATATATATATAAGCTAGTAGTAGTTGCAACGCAACATGGAAGACATTTTTTTATTTTTTATTTTGTTAAGGTTAGTGTTAAATTATTATTTTAATTTTTAATTTTTAAATTTTATTTGAGGTGTTGTTTTTTATTTGCTTATATATATGGCATAAATTGAAGACATTTTATGATTTTTAAATTTGTTAAGGTTAGTGTTAAATTATTAATTGAATTTTTAATTTTTCATTTATTTTTTCATAGATGGCGTCATAACTTGAAGATAATTTATGATTTTTAATTTTGTTAAGGTTAGTGTACAACTATGGTTGCATTTAGGGTTACTATAACAACTATGTTTACCATTTTACGTAAGGTAAATGGAAGGTTTATGGTTACAATTAGGGTTAGGGTTTAACATTAGAATTATCATTAGTATCACATTTAACCTAGGGTCAATGGTAGGGACATGGTAACAGTTAATTTGAATGGTTACCATACTACGAGTATTATAATGTTAACGACAACAAATTACAATTAGGGTTAGGGTTACAATTAGGGTGAGGGGTTAGTGTTAGGGGTAGGATGAAGTGTTAGGGGTAGGATGAAATTAAGGTCATGGTTAGGGATAGGATGCTATGTTTATAGTTAGGATTAGTATCATATTTAGAGTTAGTATAACATTTATGTTTACCATTTTACCTATGGTAAATGGCAGGGTTATGGTTACGATAAGGGTTATAGTTTAACCTTAGGAGTAGTATTATGCATGAACGGTTACAATTAAAGTTACAATTAGTATTAAGATTAGGGTTTGCATTTGGGTTACCTTTAAGGTTATTGATAACAATATTGCTACTTTTTAATGTTAAGGTTAGTGTTATTGTTACAGTTAAGGTTGGTGTCAGGGTAGAAATTAGGTTAAATTTATGAGTAGTATAATGTTAATGACAACAATTAGATTTAGGGTTAGGGTTAGGATTAGGGTGAGGGGTTCGAGTTAGGGGTCATGTGTCATAATAAGGTCGTGATTTGGGATAGGATGTTATGTTTACAGTTACGTGGTGTATCATATTTAGTGTAACATTAAGGGTAAAGATTAGGGTAAGGGGTTAGGATTAGAATTAGGGTTAGGGTAAAAGCACAATTGAGTGTCACCTTTTCGGCTGACTTAAATGACTCGGCCCAGTTAGACTCGACCGAGTCTAACTGGGCCAAGTACACGTAGGTGCCACATGGCATCAAATGGCGTCTATGTGGCCGAGTAGACTCAACCGAGTGGTACTCGGCCGAGTAGGACTCGACCTAGTCTACATGATATTTTTAATATAAAAAACCATCTCAAGCCCCTCATTTGCACACTATTTTGGCTATTTGTGTGGACCCGACCCCATGGGGACTCAGTCGAGTCGGACTCGGCCCAGTTAGACTCGGCGTAGTCGGACTCGGCCGAGTCTACTTAGGTGGCATGCCTTGTTGGCAGCCAAACCTCCAAAAACACAAAAAAACCAGAATTTTGCACTTCTACTGTAACTTTCTATGATCAAAATAGAAAATGTTAAAAAACTAAAAGTACCCTTTTGTAGATCTCGAAAGTACCATTCTGGACATATAAATTTTATATTGTTTCAACTACAAACCATTAAACAAATTTGCTAAAAACTACATGTAGGTATATTAAACTTTGAGAAGACGTTGATTCGAAAAATATAGAAAAATGCTAAATCAATTTAGAATTTTTTAAAAATCATATAAGACACTAGAGGAGAGAGTCCTCTTCAAGAATATGTAATTTATTTGGTTTTTGGCATAGTTTTGATAGGGAAAAAGTGATGGGAGAAAAAAACTATTGATTTCAGGTAAGTTTGACTTTGAATGCTTATAATAGGTAAACTATAGATCAAAAACACTTTTTTCTTTTTTGCTGCACTAGATATACATGTCACCTAAAACATATTCTAAAATTGGAGGGAAAAACAATGTTTTACTTATAATGATTTGACGGGAAGTAAATTCCCTGATTTGTAGTATTTTTCAGGATATGAAAATTACACCTAAAAAAATAAAAAAATATATTAATTTTTGCTCAAATTAATTTTTAAAAATTATAGGCATAAAATTCATCCTATTTTACACATTTCATCAGTTTACATCATCTTCAAAATCTGAACAGAAATGTGACTTTTATGCCCTTGAATTTTTTCAGTTTTGGTGTTGTTAGCCTCTTCCTTTGTAAAAGGGTGATAGCTTATTGTGCTTTTACCCGTTAGTAATATGGTTAGTGTTAAATTATTAATTAAATTTTTAAATTTGAATTTGAATTTTGCATAAATGGCGTAACTTGAAGGCATTTTATGATTTTTAATTTTGTTAAGGTTAGTGTACAGTTATGGTGACATTTAGGGTTACAATAACAGTTATGTTTACCATTTTACATAGGGTAAATGGAAGGGTTATGGTTACAATTAGGGTTAGGGTTTAATATTAGAATTATCATTAGAATCATATTTAATGTTAGCATTTAACATAGGGTCAATGGTAGGGACATGGTAATAGTTAATTTGAATGGTGAGGGGTTAGTGTTAGGGGCAGGATGAGATTAAGTTCATGGTTAGGGATATGATGCGATATTTAGAGTTAGGATTAGTATCATATTTAGGGTTAGTATAACAGTTATGTTGACCATTTTACCTATGGTAAATGGCAAGGTTATGGTTACGATTAGGGTTATGGTTTAACCTTAGGAGTAGTATTATGTGAATGGTTACAATTATAGTTACAATTAGTATTAAGATTAGTATTTGTGTTTGGGTTACCTTTAAGGTTATTGTTAGCGGTAGTGCTACTTTTTACTATTTACTATTAAGGTTAGTGTTATTGTTATAGTTAAGGTTGGTGTCAAGGTAGAAATCGGGTTAAATTTACGAGTAGTATAATGTTAGTGACAACAATTAGATATAGGGTGAGGGTTAGGGTTAAGGTGATGAGTCAGAGTTAGGAGTAGTGTGTCATAATAAGGTCATGGTTTGGGATAGGATGTTATGCTCACAATTACATGGTGTACAATATTTAGTGTAACATTAAGGGTAAAGATTAGGGTAAGGGGTTAGGGTTAGGATTAGGGCCAGTAATATGGTCAAGATTAGTAACAGTTACTGTTACATTTAGGCTTACGACTGGGGTTAGGGGTTAGAGTCACGGTTAGGGGTAAGCTTAGGGTAACTGTTATAACAAGATAAAAAACATAGATAGTGATTGAATGTGCATTGTACATGAAGGATTTGTATTGTACTTAGTAGTATAATTATAGTTAGGGTTGGGAAAGACGGTTTAGAGTTAGGTGTACTATTAGTATATTGGTTAATATATGTAGAGTTAGGGTTAGGGTAAGGGTTAGAGTTACTTTAGTGTCGTGGTAAGGATTATGATATAGTTTTAATTTAGTTTTCATTTTAGATTTAGTTTTAATACTTTATTTTATATAGAGTTAGGTGTACTATTAGTATATTGGTTACATGTAGAGTTAGGGTTATGGTAAGGGTTAGAGTTATTTTAATGTCGTGGCAAGGGTTAGCATATAGTTTTAATTTAGTTTTGATTTCAGATTTAGTTTTAATACTTAATTTTATATAATTTTAAGATTTAGTTTTAATACTTTATTTTATATAGAGTTAGGTGTACTATTAGTATATTGGTTACATGTAGAGTTAGGGTTAGGGTAAGGGTTAGAGTTAGTTTAACATAGTGGTAAGGGTTAGGATGCAAGGTTCAGAGTTAGGTTTAAACCAAATGTAGTGTTATGGTTAAGGTTAATATTTGGTTGACTGTTAGAATAAGATTAGGGGCGTGGTTACCGATTGGATATAGGTTTTACTTATAGCATTAATATAATAGGTAGTGTGATATTTAGGTGTAGGGTTGGAGTATTTGGTTAGGGTAAGGATTTGGTATAGTTTTATAACATTGATTAGGGTTAGGGTTAGAAGTAGAAATAATTAATATCTATAAGATGTCCTTTGTAATTAATTTCTCACATCCATTGAAGGCACTAATATTAGAAATACATAGTTCAACAAAACATGTTGCAAAACCTTGCAAGTATATAAATATTCAATAGAATAGTCAAAACAATTTATTTTTCTCTTGTTCATGAACCTTACATAGATAAATGAAGAAATATAAGTCTCACTACAACTATTTAAATGAAGTAAGAAGTGTGAAAGCCAAGATAAAAATGAACTAAATACAAAAAATTTCTCCATAATGATGCAAGCACATCACATATTCTTCAACGATTAAGATGGTATTGTGATCCTTATTTGAACAATGATCGCAGTAGACTTCTTTCATCATTGATGGAAACACATCTATTTTTGCAGATGTCTCACACAGAACTTTCACAACATCTTCCATCTACATTATTTCCAATTCTTGAACATAATCAATTGATAATGTTGCATTTTCCACAACTTTGATTATATTTTTGCACGAGTCTACAATTGTTCGTGTACACTTGTCAAATTTAGTCTCGAAGAAATCATTTGAGGCCACTGAAGTAGCTGCGCTCGTAACAATGGTGTTTGACTCTCTGTTAAAGGCAACAATAGGTCGAATGGTATGCTGCAAAGTTTTAAACAAATATCAGTATATAGAAATAATTAGAATAACCATGTTGCATTGTCATTTGCAACTTTACATGTTACTTATAGTGGAATAGTATGTATTAATGTGTGGAACTTTTTTTTCTTTAAATTAATGAAAATTTGAGTATCGAAACATGTATGATTTTGATTATTGATACACATTGAAGCAAAAGTGAACACAATTTCCAAATATCATATACTAATTTATTACTTAGGAATAATTGAGAACAATTTTGAAATAAAGTAGGAGAATAATCAATAATGCATTTCATTTTTTTATTAAAAAGATATAATACAATCCTTAATAGAAAATAAATTTTTTAATTTTTTGATTAAAAAGATATAATACAATCCTTAAATGAAACATTTATAAAATATGAATATAATTAAGATTATATACAAAGAATATATTTACATTGTAATGTTTGAAATATGACGACATTGTCTTCCACATTTCAAACATTGCTACATAAAATTAATATTTAGAATATATTTTTAATTTTAAAAATATTAAAACAAAATAGATACTTAATGTTATAATGTGAACAATAATTCTAATATTTAAATAAATGAAACAATTAAGAAACAAAATAAATTAAACTTATGCGTGCTACAGTTGTATATGTATGCCTCTTGATGTAAAGATCTCCTTAATAAGAGGCTCTCGAGGCCATTCATCTGTTATAAAATTATCATATTGAATGAAAAACTTGACCCTATTTGCATTACTCACATATCCTAGTACTGTTCCAGGGAACTAGGCTCCCTCAAAACCCTCTTCATTACAAGAGACTTCTACTTTTATCCCAACATCGAAATCCCTTTGTATACTTTTTGCATTATGATAGTGCACATAAACATTTCAACTTTTAAATTAAAAATGTATAATACAATCCTTAATAGAAAATAAGCGTTTGTTGAGTTTTCTTGATTAAAAAGATATAATAGAATCCTTAAATGAAACATTTATAAAATATGAAAATAATATAAAACATTTACATTGTAATGTTTGAAATATGGTGGCATTACCTTCCACTTTTCAAACCTTACTACATCAACGTTGATTTTTGGAATATATTTTTAATTTAAAAATATTAACAAAAAATATATTCTTAATGTTAAATGTTACCAATAATTCAAATATTTAAGCAATTAACATGACGACATTGCCATCCACATTGTAATGCTTGAAATACGATGACATTGCCTTTCACGTTTCAAACATTACTACATAAACATTAACATTTGAAATATATTTTTAATTTTAAAAACATTAAAATAAAATAGATAGTTAATGTAAAATGTTAATAACAATTCTAATTTTTTTAGTTTGTTAAATGAAACATTTAAGAATATAAACAAACTAAAGTAATGTCAAATTGAAAACTATTTGAGAACTATTTGAAATACAAAACTAAATATATAATAAAACTTATTTAAAATGCAAATCTAAACGAAACATGCAAATCTAAATGAAACATGCAAATTTAAATCTAACACACAAATGTAAATGAAACATGCAAATGTAAATCAAACTATTTTAAATGCAAATCTAAATAAAACATACTAATCAATTGAAACTAAATCTATGGAATGAACAAATATGAAAAATGGCTTTGCATCGTAGTCTTGGCAATGTCGACGTTGTGGCTAGGGTTTCTCATGCCCAGCCCAGACCTTCGTCCACTCCCTTCTGTTATGCATGCCCTAACAGGAACAACCAACTGGGCTCATTGGTAAGGAACACAGAGGGTGAAGGTTTTGCCCTTCCGAAGAGACTAAAAAGCTAGGATTTTAAGTTTGAAGAGGGGGATTCTTCGCAACAGAGCTCCCCACTACGACCGACCTCCCAATGGAAGGTGTGGGAAGGGAAGGAGAACAGATTAAGGGTGAACGGGTCAAGAGACCCAACTAATGGCTCTCCAAGGAAGTTTGATGAAGCATGGAACTTAATGGTGGACATGGGTGTAAAAGAAAAATGGAGGCAGGG
The DNA here is from genome assembly GCA_027943335.1 of Chamaecyparis obtusa. NCBI lineage: Eukaryota > Viridiplantae > Streptophyta > Pinopsida > Cupressales > Cupressaceae > Chamaecyparis > Chamaecyparis obtusa. Next base: position 1,684,448 of record BSBK01000467.1, on the reverse strand, counting down.
CAACACAGTGGTAAGCGATGCCCAAACAGGGAAGATGCAGACATGACTGCTAGGGTCTCAAAATGATCCTGAGCATTTTGAATGCCAGTAGCAGGAATCAAAACAATTGCCCTCCATGACTGTTGATTTGGACACAACGAAAAATGATGAGGTCGAGTATAATCTTTTAGTTTTTTCTAAGCTAGCTTTGATTGGAAGGTTCAGAGGCCTTTGGCCCAGTTTGAAAGAGTTACACGAATGGATCACAGTTAACTAGGAGCCCATACTTGTGGGTAGTGTCCAAATTTATCCATCTGCAAAAGGGTTTTTTATTGTGGTTTTTGAGAAGCTTTAGGATAGGTAGAAGATTTTGTGAGCATTTCTGGTGTTGGGAAGAAAAGTTCCCATTGATGTTGAAACCTTGGCACTCAAAATTCTGCCCAAATTCAGAATCGTTCTCCAAGATTCCAATCTGGGTTAGACTCCCCAACCTCCCTTTGCATTTGTGGTTTGACTCATGTATGGAAGCAATAGGCGATTCGTTGGGGAATTTTTTGATGATTGGAAAGGAAGCCTCAAATCTTTCCATTCAACATACGCACACATCTTAGTTGACATGGAAGTTTCTGATGGGCTGATTGCTGATATTATGATTAAAATATCCAAAGGTTGTTGGAAGCAATCGTTGGACTATGAAGGTATGCCCTTCAGATGCAAGAAATTCTTCAAATGGGATCATTTGGCAGCCAAATGTAATATAGTAACTTCATAGAAAAAAGTCTCTTGGTGGCAAGGAGCCACTCTACAACATTACATGGTTGAGATCAAATGTGAGAAACAATTTTTTTTTCAAAAGTTGTAATGGGAGAACATATTCAAAAGCCTTTGAAGCCCTCTAAGTAGAATGGGCAAGATGAATTACCTAAAATGCAGAAGAAAACTTTTCATTCGAATGGGACTGGTAGGGAATTACAACATAACACTATTGTTGCTATCCTGGAAGGTAGAGAGAAATGCAAGTCATCTTTGCGACCTAAGGGGAATCCAATTGGGATGGATCAGGCCCACAAGATGATTTCAGATTTTGAAGAATAGAGGGCTCTCCCCAGTAACACTACAGATTGGGAGAATGTGGCTGCCAGGGTTGAAGATGGCTGACACACTGTTAAAAGGAAAAAGGAGCGGAAAGCAAGTGCTCGGTTTGATATGACTCTAAGATCTCACTCTATGGGTAGGGGTCTCCTTAAGAATCTTTAGTTATGTTTGGGGTTGTTTGTATTTCTTTTGTTGTTTATGATCCTGCTGGGATGGTGGTACTCCTTTCTGTTACCACCCTTGGTTCGGGTCAAGTCTTACCCGATAATATTTTTATATTAATAAAAATCATTGTTATCGATTAAAAAAAACTAAATATATAGAAAACTAAAATACAAAACAACAATCTCACTTGCAAAAAACTTGCTCCAAAATTCAATCTACTTTTGGCTCCTCCAAAACTCTCCACTTCTTCGTACTCTGAAAAACAACAAATGAAATGAGGAGACACTCTTTTTTAATATGAGAGTGTCTCTTCATATTCCCCAAAATGTGCATTTTCTAATTCCTTCGCCTCTCCAAATTCCAAATTTAAATTTAAATTTGAATTTATTCTTCATCCATGTGGCATCCTTATTTTTTGGGTCCTATTTTTTTGGGCCCCATTATTTCGGCCATGCCATTTGTCTTCCTATTATTTTAGCTTTGTAATGTAAAATATTAACAATAATTCTAATTTTTTTAGTTTGTTAAATGAAACATTTAATAAACTAAACAAATTAAAGTAATGCAAAACTAAAAACTATTTGAAATGCAAAACTTAATATAAAATAAAACTTATTTAAAATGCAAATCTAAATCTAAAATGCAAACTATTTAAAATGCAAATCTAAATCTTAAATGCAAACTATGTAAAATGAAAATTTAAATCAAA